>CALSCP010001653.1:0-40739 GCA_943704425.1 Ministeria vibrans ATCC 50519
CGCTCTCTCTCTCTCTCTCTCTCTCTCTCTCTCTCTCTCTCTCTCTCACACACACACACACACACACACACACACACACACACACACACACACACACAAAATCTCTTTTTTTTTGCTTTCATTCCACTCGATAGGCGTTTGATAAGAAAACAGGCAAGACGGTGGCCGTTAAGAAGATCAAAACATGCGGCAAAGTAAGACAAGAGACATTTCGTTCGCCATCCGACTCCCTCGTCTGCTTTGCCCTCTTGCAGCCCGGAAGCGAAGAGGCTGTCCGACGCGAAATACATCTGCTGAAGAGTCTTCAGCATCCAAACATCCTTGAGGTAGGTGGTGCGGCCTCACGCGAGCCAGCAGCGCTGTCAATTCAACAGCCATTTGAAATAGTGCGTCTCGCAATCTTAATAATACTTATTATTGTATTTTCTCTGTGGTAGTACCTCAGCTCGGAAACTCACAGCGGCTTTCTGTACATTTTCCTTGAGTATATGGAAAACGGCTCGCTGGAGACGCTCTGCAAGAATTTTGGTACCCTGCCTGAGTCGCTGATCGCCGTCTATATGACGCAGGTGCTTGAGGGACTTGTCTACCTTCACCACGAGGGTGTTATCCACCGCGACATCAAAGGTGCCAATTTGCTTACTACCAAGGAAGGAGTTCTCAAGCTGGCAGACTTTGGCGTCGCCTCGGAGTTGGCGGACATCGATCCCGAAGCGGTCGCCGGAACGCCACTATGGATGGCGCCCGAAATCATTGAAATGCGCGGCGCCTCAACTGCCTCCGACATTTGGAGTGTGGGCTGCACCATTATTGAGCTGAGTACTGGTTCTCCACCCTACGCTGGTCTGGTGCGTGAGAATGCTCTCATTCGTATTGTGCAAGACCCTCACCCGCCACTGCCCGACACAATCAGCCGTCGTCTGCGTCACTTCCTCTCGCTCTGCTTCCAAAAGGATCCCGCCTTGCGCAGCTCGGCGCGTCGTCTTTTGCAACACGCCTGGATTCAGGCTCATCGTACCGCCGCCACAATCAACACATCCACGTCTTCCGCCACTTCCACCGCACCGACTCACAACCACAGTGGAGGCGCAACTTCCCACACGCGTGTCCCACCCTCAGCGACAAAACGCCCGGCACCTCTCACCACACATCGTCCCGATAGTGTGCTCTTTGAAGACGCTGTTGCGACTATTCGCTCGCACAAACAACTCGTGAACCGTGCTGTGGAACGCTCTGTGCGCGCCTCGGGCGATCCCAGCTCCCCCGGGAAACAACAACACAGTCCTATCACCGGTCAGCCGCAATCGTCCCTTTCCGTCCCATCTTCCTCCGCCTCGTCTTCGGTCGCGCGCGGTGGTGTCCCACCATCGTTGAATGTTGCAAGCACCGACGACCTCAACGTCGATGCCGATCAGCTCATTGTGTACTACGCGACGCGTGGTCGTACACGAGATTACTCTCCCGCAGCCGCTGCACGTCGCCAAGCCAATGCACGCGCAGACCTTCGCGCCCGAGCCAAAGGAGGTGTCCCGCCCTCTGCCGTGGCTGCTGTCGTGTCACCCCCGGCCGCATCGTCCCTCTCACCCATTGCCGCACAGGCGCTCACGAACCGCACCTCACAGCAACATCACCAACAACAAGGAATGGCACAGTCACCGTCCCGTCGTCTTGTGCCCGACAAAGAGGAAGACCCAAACGAGGGACTTGTGGGTGATCTTGACGTCTCGGTTCTTTCAACGGGAACCCCTTCCTTGTCATACGACCACACACACGCACAAAGCAAACCCACGCACCGCACACCCCAACAACAAAAATCTGCACCACCATCCCATCAAATCCACCACCACCCCAAACAACAACAGCAACAACAGCAGTCAATACGACAACCGCAGCCCTCGGTACACTCACACCCTCGTCCGCCTTCACTTCAACATCAACCGCATCCCTCTGTTTCTTCTTCTCGGTCGCGTCTCTCCATCCAGAGCCTCGACAGGTTCTGCGACAACGACGAAGATGACTTCTCCAATAGTTTTGCCGAGTTGCCCGACCATTTCAACTTTGCGCCTACTGCCTCTCCAATTGCTGTCATGCCGGGAAACCGTCCCATCAGCACGTTTGACAGTGTTAGTTCGACAACCGACAAGCACGCAAGCGGTTCACACGGCAGCAGCAGCGGCAGCCACAGTCCACGCGTGTCCGTGCACAAGGCAGCTCAAATGGCCGCGCAGGCGAGCCCAAGCCGACTCTCCAGTCAACAGTTTGAAAAGGTGCGCGCTGATCTTGCTGGCAATCTTGCAGCCGACTTTGCCATTGTTGACGACGCCGATGATGTCAGCAACGAGCGCGACGAGGACGGGGCGATGCGACTTCACCGTCAGCTGGCAGAGCAAAAGCGCAATCGACGTCGCGTCCCGACCCAAGGCAGCGGCGGCTCTCCTCGTACCACGTCAGGGCGCACTCCCACCATCTCATCGACGGATCAGCGGGGTAACAACAGCAGTGGCAGGAACAGCAGCACCACGAGTAGTGCTAGTGGTAATAGTGCGCACTTTCGTGTGCCACTGGACGAGTCCAACGAGGACGAGTCGACCTTCCAAGTGTCCGAGGTGGCGCGTGGACGTGTTGTGGAGCAAATGATGACGGCTCTTAAGCAGGTCAAAGCAGCTATATTGTGCGGAAGGTCGGCGGTGGAAGAGGAAGACGGTGAGGGCAAGCAACAGTGCGTGTCGTCGGCAACCAAGTCGTGTTTGGCCCTGGCTGCCATGCTTGCCGACCTACCCGATGCCAAGTGTGATTTCTTTGCTCGTTGTCGAGGCATTCAGTTTGTTGCGCTATTGGAACATGCGACTGTGGATGCGCCTCTGACCGAAGCCGTGTTGCGACTGCTCAACGAACTGGTACACAACAACGCACCGATTCTCGAGACACTCTGTACGCTCGGTCTGCTCTCCCGTGTCGCCGCTCTATGTCACCGCTGTGCTCAGCCGTCCAGTGACTCTGCTACCCTCTCGCGTGTTGCCGTTGAGCTCGCGCGTCTGCTGCACCATGCCTGTCTCGGACCACCCGTTGTGGCTCGTCTCGCTCTTGCTACGGACCTGTTTGTGTCGCTGCGCGACCTCCTCTGCTCGTCGCCTGACGACGACGCTACCTCGATGGAACTTGTTCGTCTTGTGAGTGAGACGGTCTGGAGTATGTTTGAGCAAGGGTGCGCGCGTGTATTGACATTGCACGACGGCAAGGCACCGTCTACGCTAAGTTTGTTGACGTTGTGCAAAGATGATATGTGCGAGGCGCTTGTGAATTGTCCTCGACTACTCGAGACGTTGATGCACGCCATTGGTCGCGCTGCCACTCACTGTGACTGGCACACCACCTCAACATTGATTCAGCTCAGCAAGAGTCTGAGTATGTCAACGTCGCTAATTAAGGTTGCGTTGAGCACGCGCGCGTCACTTGACGGACTATTGCGTGCTCTTACGAGTGTGGTGAGTTCCGTTGATGGCTCGCACCTGACGGGTCTGTTGCGCACACTGACCAATCTCGCGTGGGATGCAGATGCCGTCAACGCAATGGAACGTGCCCAAGTGCACACGGCCGAGCGACTAGTGGGTCTTTTGCAGCATCTTGTGACACAGCCACTGCCCCGCGACGCCTCTAAGGCGCGCAGTGGAGGTCGAAGTCGCGAGATGCAAGTGCAGCTACTAAACACTCTTTACTTTTACACACGCGTCTCGCGTGACCGTCAATTGGAGGTGGTGCGCGTTGCAGATGCCGTGCCGCTACTGGCGAGCTTTGTTTGCACTCTGCGCAAGACAGGCGGCGCAGCTGGCTTGGCGACACTGAGCGGCAGTGGTGACTCGGGTGGGTCCTTGACGGTCGCACCTCAGGCACAGTTTGCCATGTCAATACTTTGCGATGCAGTGATGGCGGGCAGTGAGGCCCGAGCTATTCTGCTGCGTTGTGGACTTGTCGATGTGTTTGTGTCGTTGATGGACCAAACGGCATGGCAAGTACAGGTACTGGAGGCTCTGGGCTCGTGGCTGGCCGAGGAGCGCTCCGGCATGCAGTCTGATAGACGTGGGAGTGATGAGAGTGCCGCTGTGGAGAGTGTGCTTTATGCACAACGCGAGGTGTTTATTGAGCATGTGGTGCGTTTGGTAAGTTTGACTACGCGACCACTGCAACAGGAGGAGGAGGAGGAGACGAAGAAGAGTGGAACGGTGACGAGTCGCTCTCTGCCCGAGATTGAACGGATTCTCTTGGCCCTTGCGCGTCTCCTCTCGTCCGGTACACGTCTAGCACTCGCACTTGCGCTCAGTGCAAACGAGCAGCCTCTGCTCAACGAATCGCTCGCGGCGCCACTGCTTCACCCGCGTTTGCACCTCAAACCCAGTGCGCGTATTGCCCTTCTGCGACTCATCGAGGCACTCCATCGCCAGTCTCTGCCTCCCCTCCTACGCACTGCCCTTGCCCACACATCCACCGCCGATCCTTCTGTGCTCGTGCGTCGTTTTGCCCTTCGTCTTGTACCCGAGCAGTGAAAAGTAGAATAGTGTAAAGAAGAAGATTATTATGTTATTGATTTATTGATACAGTCTCTGTTGATTTTCCCCCGCCACCGCCGCCCCCTTTTATCTGCAACAATCAAACTGACTGCGGCTACGACGAGGCTCTGAGTGATGTCTGTGAATGTGTATCTCCTCGTCGGCAGCGGCACGAGGGATGTGGCCCCAGCGCAGCGCAGCCTTGCAACCCGGATCCAGTCGCTCCGACGACACAATCTGGTCGGAGTGGTACATCCAAAAGTGCCCGTTGTTGCTTGCTTGTAAACAGCTGCAGCATGGTGCCACCACATGATAGCCCACAACATTTCCGCTACGAAAAGACATATATAATATTAGTACATACATTTTGTCAGCTCGAAGGCATCGTACCATGTGAGACAGGCCACATCGCGGATGCGACAGCTACAATTCCGTGTCAAGTATTCTTCACCAAGAAGATGCACGGCACTGCAAGTGACACCACGACGGGGAAGACGAGCGCGGGCGCGTGTGTGAGAAAGAGAGAGAGAGAGAGAGAGAGAGAGAGAGAGAGAGAGAGAGAGAGAGAGAGAGAGAGAGAGAGAGAGAGAGAGAGAGAGAGAGAGGAGGGAGGGAGAAACAAAGTGATAGAGAGAGAGAAACAAAGTGATAGAGAGAGAGAAACAAAGTGATAGAGAGAGAGAAACAAAGTGATAGAGAGAGAGAAACAAAGTGATAGCGAGAGAGAAACAAAGTGATAGAGAGAGAAAGAATTGGAGAGTGAGCGGAGTGCGAGATTTTACTCTTCTCGCTTGTCCCTGATGGCTTGATGTTGTGCAGGAGCGCATGGGAGCATGGCCCAACTACCAGTTTCACATTCACCAGTGCTCAGGGACCTTTCGCGACCTCGAGGCTCTCACGCCGACTCTCAAGGTTCTGTACACTATCACTGATGTGTCGTGTTATTTTTGCTCATTGCCGTCGACGTTCTTAGTTTGTTTCGAAAATGCTCAACTCAACGGCCGTTCGCAACGTGATGGGTAAGGAAACACCGCGAAAGAAGTCGAAGTGAGTGTTGAATGAAGGCGTTCACAGAAAAACTTGTCAATGCGGATCTGGGCGGTCCCCTGAGTGCGGTAAGATGTGGCCGTCATTCTTGACTTACACTATGCTCACCCTTTTGTCTTCTCTGTTTTATAGATTTACTCATGGATGAAGGTATAGAAATTAGCATTGTCACTAGAGTATTCCAGCTCACCCCACTCTCCACCGCATTCTCTAACTCTCTCTCTGCTACAATTACCACGCACATTTAACGACATACAGAACAACAATTACATTGTGGGGCACAACGACAACTCGGGCAGCATGGAGCGCGGTCACCGTCGCCTGGCGTTTGTTCTACAGCTGAGCAAGAACTGGAATCCCGCGTGGGGAGGCGACTTTGTCTGGAGCAGAACATCCTCAGTCAGTGAACACGGAGGGTGTGTGTGTGTGTATGTTCGAGTGGGATCTGATCTACCCGCCGTCTCTTCTTTCTCTCGGCTAGATTATCAATGCTGGTTTTAACCGGCTTTTGTTGTTTGATGTGAACCGCTTCTCAGAACATGTCGTCACGCCGGTGTACCATGGCGTAAGCCTACAAATACCTCACATAGGCATTCTCTCTCTCTCACTTGTTACCTCACACACACACACACACACGTTGTTACTTTCTCTCTATCTATGACTTACTTTTTTTTGTCTTGGTGTGTCTCTTGTTATTGTTATTGTTGTTGTTGTTCTCTCCCTGATCATCTTTTTTTGTTTTTCTTAGGCTGATACGTCAATTCGCAGACTCGCAATGAGTGGTTGGTACACCACAGTAGATCCCGAAGAAGTTGCTCTTCTCAACACAGTACCAACACACCCACAAAGCAAAAAAAAAACGAGAGAGGAGCACAAAGTACTCACACACTCTTCCTTATTCTATTTCCCTTCTAGCGACCTGACCTGCGTGTGCTCACTGAGGCGGAGGGCTCTGGCATCACCGTGTCTGGCCGCTCGTGCATGCTCGTCTCTGAGGCCCCTGAGCGCGATTGCGTAAACTTTTTCCAGACGGCTGCGGAAGACTTTGATAATTCTGACTGATAATAAAAGAAAGATGTGTTTTTTTTTTCTTTACTGCCGGCGGTTCTCACTGGAAGCACTGAGGAGGCGGCACAAACACGTTGGGGTTGACGATGCCAAGGGCGACATCGAAAAAGGACGCAAGGAGGTAGCCAAACTGCTTTGAGAAGAGCTGGCTCGACACCGGCAAGCAGCCTAGGTGAGAGAGAGAAACAAATTAGTGGTGATGAAAGAGAGAGAGAGAGAAGGAACGGAGAGAGAAAGCGTAACAAATTGATAGAAGAGAGTGTAACAAAGTGATAGAAGAGAGCATAACAAATTGATAGAAAGAGATGGTAACAAAGTGATAGAAAGAGATGGTAACAAATTGATAGAAAGAGATGGTAACAAATTGATAGAAAGAGTCATTGATAGAGTGTGTTAGAGAGTGTAGAGAGAGTCACAAAGTGACAGAGTGATCGAAAGTAACACTCACCCTTTGAGGTGACAGAGCCCATCCACTCGCCAACGTTGGGAATGGCTCCCTGCCAGTTGTCGATGTTGACGCCCTCGCCGAGGATGCCCGAGTCGCCGATGGAGGCGGTGTTGAGGAAGGTCGCATTTTGAGGGATTCCGGCGGGAATAAACGGAATGTTCAGCTCGTAGACGGTGCACTTGTGCGTGTGCAGATCAATCACGTACTCGCGCTTCTCCTCGTACAGCTGGATGACCTCCAGGTGAACCGTTTTGTGCGACGTTTCGAAAATCTACCGTACAAATAAATTCGATGACACAAACTGAAAAACGCCTCTCGCTTACGTCCTCGCGAATCCAGATACGCTTGTTGGTAAAGTCATAGGCGTACTTGCCATACAGCGAACCATGGGTCGGCGACACTTCCGAGATCTGCGCCGAAAAGGCGTTTGGGGACACTGAAGCAAATTCAGTCAGAATCCACAATCTCACACGACAAAGGACGCGTTTTGCTTACCGCACGAGTGGGGTGTCTGAGCCAGAGCAGTGGCCGCAAGGGCAACGACGAGCAAAAGAGTCTTCATAATGAAATTATTGTCAAAACAAACTCAAAAGTTAGTGAAAAGTAGGAAAGTCAAAACAACATAATTATTTCTTGATTAGAACTTAGTGACAACCTAACTTGAGTAACTACCTTAGTTGAGAGCTAGTTCTTTTTGATTGGAGCAGTCAGCGGTGCGCTGCTCCCTGCCATTGGATACGCCAATACTTTTTTTTGCTTCTCGAGACTCGCAGTGACACATTACTTTACATGTTGTTCAAAAGTTCTTCGTTAAAAGAGAAGAAACAAGAATGCAGACAAAAAGTCATCAAACTGGAACAATTAGATTTTATATTCGCTCTCTTTCTCTCTCTCTCTTTCTCTTTCTCTCTTTCACAAATTCGATGTCAACTGGTTCCGTTTGTTGCCCAACTGCTCACCCACATAGTGAACATCCTCCATCTCAAGCGCACTGCCCACCACGGAATACAACAGGAAGCTACACACAGACGACGCAAAACACATAGTCAGTATATCACATCGTACATTGCCGCATGTTGCATTGTATGTACGAGAGGGCCATGAGCGCGCGATCGGCCGAAAGAGTCGGCACAGCCAGAAGAATGAGCAGCGGAGCAATCACAATGGGATGACGGAAGCGCGCAAAGAGCGTCTGGGCGCGCTCAGACTTGTACTCGTTGGGCAACGAGTGCCCAATCGACAGATAGTACACCTGCTTGGGACCCAACAGATCAAGATGGTCCAGTGCAATGGCACTCGCTGCAACCGAAATCCACGACAAGAAGTGCACTGCCGATAGCGCCATGTACAGTCGCGGGTGGGAGGCTGACGACAACGACACAAGATTGTAGCCGGGAACAAGAGGTCGGTAGTACTGAATCAGTGCCTAAAGAGACCAGACCATAAGCAAACGTCAGAAGCATCTCCTTCTGGCGGCACGCGCGTTCATACCTGCAGACAAACAGCAGTGCAAAAGGTAAAGGTTGATCGCTCAAGGGATGCGAGCACGGGGTGTTCCAATGGCGCACCGCGATGGTACAATTCTTTGAACCACTAAGAAAGACACAGATCAATCCAAAAAGGTGTCCCCGAGTCGGATGCCATACCCGACGCGACATGACTGTGTGTTGCAAGAAGAAGAGACCCAACAACCCCACGTTAAACTTGATGTTGTCCCAGTCAATGGAGGGCTCTGCGACGTCTGCAAAGCACACACACACACACACACACACACACACACAATCACACAATCACACAGAGACACAAGACACAATCATTGTTTCAGTTGGCACAAACTCAAAATCAGTCTCACACCTTGCTGAGAATCTTGCGACGCGATAAAGCCATTCGAGTACAGATAGACAACCGCCATGAGCATGGTCGTAAGCACACTCACATACGAGGCCTACAAACACGACGCGAAATCTAAAAAAAAACACCACTCGTATTCAAATCGTACGAGACTCCAAAGATACGCAATGCCAAACCCGATTCTCGACATGGCACACAAGTTCACACGTCACAGACTCACAGGGGGTATTCAGTCAACCAAAGAAACCAAGTTGAAGTGTTGAAATTTGAAAATTGAAATTTTCGAAAAGAGCAACGATCAATCAACGATGTAGTATGGGCGATCCATCTTCTTGTCTCTTGGCCCTTGCGTCACAGGAGTTAGAACTTAGGAGTAAGGGCCTTGGATTTTCACCACTCAGTCAGTCACTCACTCACTGATTTTGGGGTTGATCTATATGGTGTCAGTGGCGGAAGTTTTGATTGATGAATAGTTCTCACCTCTCGATTCTCGATTTATTTTGATTTTTCTTATAACTATTCATTTCTGTACATCTCTGATCTCTCACGGTCTCACGCACATTTTTTTTGCGCAATGGCCGACGACGAGTGGAAGTCATTGCCTCTGCAAGAGCGTCTCGTTCACAAGGTACCGTCCACTGATGATCCCTTCATCATCAATTGCCGTCTCCTCCCTGCCCTCTCCCTCTCTCTCTCTCTCCCTCCCTCCCTCTCTCCCTCTCCTCCTAACACCATTTATATGTGCTCCCCCTCTTTCCTTTTTCAAACGTCACATTTCGCGTAATAAACTCAAGTCAGTGTCTGTTTCAAAAAAGAAATTTGAATTTCGACTCGCCGTTTCCTTACTGATCCATCGCGTCTTTATCTTGTGTTCAGTCGTGGAAATGCCGATCAGAAGCCTACGAAGAGGTTGCCAAACGGTTTGGGCGTATCGACGACCCCAATAGCGACGAATACACCGACTTTTTGGGCTTGGTGCCGAAATTTGTCGTCGACGCCAACGCCGTGTCGCAGGTACCGCTTGCTGCCTGCTGCACATACACACACCCCTCTCCGTATCCCCCTCATCCACTTCCTTCAACTGTGCTGTAGGCCAAGGGCGTTGCAGCGGCTCTGGCCTTTGTGAAAAACGCAGACTGTGTTTCGCGCATCGCCACGAACATTGTGTCGGGCATTGTCGCCAAATGCCTCAATGCCCGCGCCCAAACCAAGGTATGGTCGTGTCATACGTGTGTCTGTGTACTGTTTTTTCCGACTCCTAAACCCCCACACGCTGACTGGTGCGCAGGAGACGGCCGTCGACATTTGCCTTGAACTCGTCGCCGTCTGCGACAAGGACACGGCCGACGCGGTGATTGCGTCGCTCATGGAGGGCTTTGCCAACAAGCAGCCCAAGATTGTGGCTGCCTCTATTTCCTCCGTGACCCTCATCATTCGCTCATTTGGCGTCAAGGGACTGTCGTGCAAGCCGATTCTCTCACAGGTAATGCAAAATATCCCCATGGCAACTTTTTTTTCATTTTTGGTTTTTTGTGTCTTCAAGATCGCTCCTTTGTGGTCACATAGCGACCCGAACGTGCGAAAGGAGGTCAAGGAGCTGGCAACGGAGTTTGTGCGCTGGTTCGGTCGTATGCTAGTGTCGACACATCTCGAGGGAAAGGTGCGCGACCAGCAACTCAAGGAATTCAACGAGCTGGCCGACTCGGCCGAGTCCGAAGGCAAAGCCAAGCCGACGCGGCTGCGTCGTGGTGAAGAACAGCAGCAGCGACAACAACAGCTACAGTCAGGGCAGCAGCAACAGTCCAGCGAGGCGGATGGCGCCGACCCTGACAACGACAACAACGATGACGACGAAGAAGAGCAAGGTGACCCGTGGGACATGCTTGACGGCATTGACTTGCTCGCGCGTCTGCCCGCCTCGTTTCACGAGAACATTGTATCGAAGAAGTGGCAAGAGCGCAAGGAGGCGGTCGAGCAGCTGGCCCAGGTGTGTGCCAAGAACCCCAAGGTGAACGCCGGCGACTACGGAGAGGTGGTGCAGGCTCTCAAGAAGGCCTTTGGCGACAGCAACGTGCTCGTTGTCGCATTCGCCGCCAAGTGCGTTGGTGGCATGGCTCAGAGTATGCGCGCCGCTTTTGCGCCTTTTGCTTCCACTGTTCTTGCCGCTATGCTGAGCAAATTCAAGGAGAAGAAGGCCAACGTGGTGGCGGCGTTGCGAGACGCTGTCGATGCCGTCTTCCGCTCCGTTGCCGATTTAAGCCCCCTTAGCGAGTATGCGCTCACCGCCATGGCCGACAAGAATCCTCAAATTCGTGCCGAGACCATGCTTTGGCTTGCGCGTGGCATCCCCACACTGGCACCGGCGCCCAAAGGTCCCACACTCAAGCCACTCAATGCTGCCTTTGTCGGCAACCTCGACAACTCGGCTCCCGAAGTGCGTGACGCCGCTGCCCAAGTGCTGGGTGCTGTGCTTGCCCTTGTCGGCGAGCGTCCCATGGGCTCCTACTTGGACTCCATGGACAAGACCAAGGCTGACAAAGTCCGTGAGTACGCCGAAAAGTGCGCCCCCAAGGCGTCCACCGCAGCGTCTTCCTCCCGTCGCACAGTTGCCAAACCATCAGCAGCATCATCATCATCATCATCATCATCATCATCATCAACAACAACTACGTCAACAAAAACAACAACAACAACAACAGCGAAGAAGGCAGCGCCCACCAGCAGCAAAAGTGCCTCGCCCGCGACAAAGTCCACCACACGAAGCAGGGCTGCTGCTACTGCTACCGCTTCAAGCTCTGCCTCTGCTGCCACTCGTCCAGGCAAGGTTAAAGGCAAAGCGAAGAGCGGTACGGTGGGCAAACAAGCAGCTGTTGAGGCGCCTTTGCCACCGGCCATTCCCGCCGAAGAGGTTGAAGACAAGGCTGCCGAGCTGCTTCCAGCCGCGCTCATTGTCAAACTGCGCGACACCAACTGGAAGATGCGTCTTGAAGGGTGCCAGGAGATGAGCGCCTTCATAGAGGCAAACCCTACGTCAAACGCTGACATTATTGTGCGCATGCTTGCCAAGAAGCCCGGCTGGAAGGAAGTCAATTTCCAGGTCATCTCTGCGGCATTCAACGCCTGTGCCAAGGCCGCTGATGTGTTGCCGTCGTTTAACCGTCGCACCGCGTCGTACGTCGTGCCAGGCTGTGTCGGCAAACTCCACGATGTCAAAGTTAAGGCAAGCGCCACCGCCGCTCTTACCATGTTTGTCCAGGCGTCCTCGCTCGACCGCGTTGCCGAGCAGGTGTGCAGTGCCGCTGCGGGACACAAAGTTCCCAAGGTGATTGCGGGTGCCTGTGAGTGGATCCAGTCGGCACTCGTGAGCTTTGGTGCACGTCTCAACGTCAAAGTGCTCGTGTCGTTTGTACGCGAGTGTCTCTCATCAAGCAACGGTGTGGTGCGTGCCGCCGCTGTCAGTCTTATTGGCACTTTGCGTGTGTACGTTGGCGAACGACTGCGCGACGTCTTTAGCGAAGAGAAACCCGCGCTGCTGGCGGTGATTGACGCCGAGATTGACAAGCGCAAGGACGACTCACCCGCGCCGCCGTCGCTCAAGTTCAAGTCCGATGCAGCAATGGCAGACGCGGAGGATGACGAGGAGGATGAAGAAGGAGAAACAGAGGGTGCCGGAGCAGCGTCGCAAAAGAAAAAAGGCGGTCGTCGTGCTGCCAACGACGACGACGACGACGACAACCTGTTCCCGCGTGTTGACATTTCTGGCAAGATGACTGGCTCGCTCATGGCCGAGCTGGACGATGCTAACTGGAAGGTGCGCGGCGAGGCACTCGAAACGGTTGCAGGCATTCTGAAGGCAGCGCGTGGACGAATTCAAGCCAACGTAGGTGACTTGCCCGTGGCGCTCAAACGTCGTCTTGCCGACAGCAACAAGAATCATGTGTGCACCACCCTGAGTCTGACAGGCGAGCTTGTCGCCGGTATCGGGTCACAGTCGGAGAAGTTTGCGCGTGTGCTTTTGCCAGGCACCGTCACCGCTCTAGGCGACAGCAAGGCAACGGTGCGTGGGGCTGTGTTGGGCGCGCTTGACAAGTGGGAGCAACAGATTGGTCTCGAAGGCATTCTCGGGTGCGACGTTCTTGTGAAACCTCTGGCGACGGAAAAGCCAACGTTGCGCAGCGAACTGTTCACATGGATGGCCGCCAAGATGGACCAGATGGACGCTGACGAGCGCAAACAACTCGACGTGGACTCGTTGGTGCAACCCGTGTTGGGCTGTCTCGAAGATCGCGCTCCCGAGGTGCGCAAGGCCGCGCAACTCATGGTGCCCCACCTCATTGCGATCAAGGGCTTTGCCTCCATGACCAAGGCAGCCGCGTCGCTTAAGCCCGCCAGTCGCCAGACGGTACAAGCACTCCTCGAAAAGCACAAGTCCGCTGGCGGTATGGCTACACCCACAACCACAACAGCAGCACCCGCCAAGAAGTCTACGAGTAGCAAGGCCACCTCTTCTTCTTCTTCCTCCTCCTCGTCCACCACTACCGCCCGATCCACTCGTGCGGCATCGAGCGCCAAGCCCTCCGCTTCATCGGCACGCTCGCGTGCAGCCGCCACTGACGATTCCGATGCACCAGTGCTCCTTGACAACAACGACAAGCAAACGCGCGCCAACAACGATAAGCAGAAGCTTAAATGGCAATTTGAGGTTCCTCGTCAAGGTAAAAACATAATAATAATAATAATAATAATAATTAATTTATTATAATTCTGATTCTTATTATTCTGATTATTATCATTAATTTAAATTATATTATTATTATTATAAAACTAACCCTATTCTTTTTGACAGAATTTGTGGACGTACTCAAGGGCGAAATGTCTGGGTGTGTGGGCAAAGGAGTGCACGAGAATTTGTTTCATGGGGACTTCCGGCGACAGGTGGCAGGCATGGCGAGCATTAAGGAGGCGTTGGGGACTCTCAATGGCGATGGCGAGTCAGTGTTTGCAGACCAAGCGACGGGCGCCAGCGATGTGTTGCTCAAGTATGCTACTTTGCGCTTTTTTGATACCAACACGAGTGTGCTACTCAAGACGCTCGAGGTACTGAAGGCGCTGTTTGATGTGCTGGAACGTGGTGGTTACCACCTGAGTGAATACGAGGCGAGTGCGTTTTTGCCGCATCTTGTCAACAAGTGCGGCGATGCCAAGGAGTCGGTGCGCAAGGATGTGCGTGCACTCTTTCGCACCATCTCCCATGTGTACCCGGCCTCCAAGTTGTTTGCCTACCTCATGACGGGGCTCAAGTCGAAGAACTCGCGTGTGCGCACCGAGTGCCTCGAAGAGATTGCATTTCTCATTGAACGCCACGGCACCGACATGGGCGGCAGTGGCGCTCTCAAGGAAATTGTGCGTCACGTTGGCGATCGTGACCAGGCCGTGCGCAACGGAGCCTTGTTGGCTATTGCTGCGGCTCACGCCGTCCTGGGCGATGTCAAGCTCTTCAAGCAAGTTGGACTCATTCCGGCCAAAGACCGCGAAATGATCGAGGAGCGTCTGCGCCGCAGGCCAGCCACCACGACCACCTCAGCTGCCACAGCATCAAATTCAACTCCCAGTCGTGCTTCCACCGCCGCCGCCACAGTGGCACCTAGTCGCCCTTCCACTGCCACCAACACACCGAGTGCTACCACTAGTTCTGTGTCGCGTCGCTCCACCACCTCCACCGCTGGTCCCAAGGCGTTCTCGCTGGATCTCGACAAGCTTGGTCTGACGCCCGTGTCGCAAGTGTCACAGCTGCGTCAGCTTGAGCAGCAGGCACAGCCCGTCCAAGTTGTGCTTGGTGGTCATGATGGGGCGCTTGCGGATCCGACTCCACGATTGCCTCTCAAGGTCCACTCGCGTTCGGATCGATTTATTGACGGAGATTCGTCCACGACGACAACGGTAGGCTCGAGTGGGAGCAGGAGCGAGGCGACTGCCAGCACTGCGGGGGCTAATGGTCGATCGCAAGTCGAGCTCATTGACCTTGTGCTCGTGGAAATTACCAGTGAGGAGGTGACTGGAAGCACACGGGCACTGAAGCAACTTGAGGCACAGCTGTCGGACGATGCGCGCGCTCAAGGCCTGCTCAGTTGGGTCGATCGTATGCTGACGGCGCTGAGCGAACAGCTTCATGTTGCCTTTACCGTTCACCTGTGCGGCCCTGCGTCGGCAACAGCGACGCCGCGGGCTCACGACGAGGCTGTTCGCCTGTGCAAGCACGTCCTCAATGCACTCATGCTGCTGTTTAAGCGTGCCGATTTGGCGCGTGTGGCGTCGCGCGAGCCCCTTTGCAAACTGGTCCATGAGCTCATTCAACGGTTGCTCGATCGCTCGCTTGAGTCGGTGAAAGAGTGCTCGCAGATCACCAAGGCGCTTAACATGCTGATGTTGCGTGTGCTAGAGAACAGCAGTCGCAATGCGGCGTACGGAGTGTTATTGGAGTTGCTGAGTGGCACCGTGCGCGACACGTCGTCGCCCAACTCGGCGGCCTTTGCCGATCTGCTTATGAAGTGTCTGTGGAAGCTCACCAAGACCATGGCTGACGTGGTAGAGTACCTGTCGCTGGCGGACATTGTGCGAGATTGTGACTCTTTCTTGCAGTCGCATCCGCCGAGCTTTTGGCGTCGGGAACGCGAGAAGCGGGGCGAAGCGGCCGACATGCCGTTGCGCACAGTTAAGACGATTGTGCAGGCACTGGTGAAGGCGGTTGGGCGTCCACTGGTGGGCATTGCCAATGGGGCGGTGGGTGCCGACAGCATGGTGCGCGGCTACATTGACAGCTTCCTTCAGGACGACTCGACACCCTCGACGCCCTCCAAGTTTTCTTCGTCACTGTCCTCCTCGAAGACACTGCCGCGTACACCTGTCTCATCTACGACTTCGACGACGCAGCAGATGGCGCGTGCTGCTGCTGCGACTCCTGTGTCACTCAAGCGCCAGCTTGCAGACATTTTCAAGAAGATTGGCAACAAGGCGGAGACGCAACAGGGCCTTGAGGACCTGTATGATTTGCGTGCGGCCAACCCCGATGCGGACATTTCGTCTTTCCTTGCCAAGACGAGCGAGTTTTTTAAGGGTTACATCACACGAGGACTTGCTCAAATTGAAGAGACGCGACGACTCACGGGTGCTTCATCCGCGACGCCAACAACTGCGACAACGACAACAATGCCTGCTCCCGTTACTCCCCAGCGCGTGATCACATCGTCAGCACGCACTCCTCCTTCTACACGAGGGAAAGGATTTGCCACACCGACTTCATCGCGCGCCCCGACTGGTGACGATGACGCCGCGCGTGCCTACCGCGACCGTCTGCGTGTGCTTCAAAGTCGCTACGGTATCACACCCACCAACGGTGGAGGCGATGGAACTGTGACGGCTGAGGCCCCAGGGAGTCTTGGTGAGCCCACGTCGTTGGTGACTTCTGCTGTGGCGGCGGTGCCCCAGCCCGTCGCACGCGAGCCTGAGAATGCCGTTAAGCAGCCATCGTCGACGTCCACAAGTGACTCGGTCAGTATGCTCAAGCAGCGGCTGGCCAAAATCAAGAGTGGGCGATGATTTGAGATCCGAGAGAGAGAGAGAGAGAGAGAGAGAGAGAGAGAGAGAGAGAGAGAGAGAGAGAGAGAGAGAGAGAGAAGAAGAAGAAGAAGAAGAAGAAGAAGAAGAAGAAGAAGGAAAAAAGCGAGAGTGAGAGACTGAGTTCTTTTTTTTTTGAATATAGTTATAATTTTTGGAATTTTGTTTATAGAAGCTGTTGTGAACCAATTCAGAGAGTCAAAAGACTCAAGGTAGATATTTATTTTAGACTAGGGGAGTTGGGCCTTGAAGAGTATTATTTTATAATCCGTTTATAATAGTAATAATTCAGGAAGTGAAAAAAAGGAAAAAAAAATGGGCGGTGTAAGTGGGATTCGAACCCTCCGAGTGGGGGGTATCCCCACTACCTCTCCCTGAGGTTAACCGCAAATGAGATGAGGAATAAAGTGCTCTTTATGATTACTTATTTCTTTTTACAGTCGAATGACGCAATTTTTTCTTGACCAGCGTTTTATTGTGAAGTGATTGTATTGTGCAAAGAATTGGTTGTGAGGGAGTGAGACGACAGATGTTGTGCTAAAATTTCAAGTCATGTACTACAGTTCGTGGACCAACTGCCTCGTCACAGGGTCGATCTGATGATATTTTGACGAGTCACTCACATTGTCATTCTTTTTCCATGTCTGTTTGTGAAGCAGTCGAAGCAGCAAAGAAAGGCGATTTCACCCCCGCACTCCGGTGTATTCAGGACAGCAGCGTTAATTTCAATTCTGTTCCCGCTGGGGAGACGTGGGGAGTGGTGCAGTTTGCTGGTTCGTTAAACTATGAAACCTACCACTCGACCCATTTTTTTGACTCTTCCTTCCTCTCAAGCGCATTATGGACGAAGCGATGTGATACTGGAGCTTATGCGTCGTCCAGACTTTGATATACATGCGTGTCGAGCGGATGGTGGGGCAAGAGCGATTGCAGGACGTGCAGGGCACCATCGGGCAGCGCATTTGTGTCATCTGGCGGGACGAGACGGGACAACTCCTTTGCACTGTGCCAACGGCCAATGGAGCGCGCTTACGCTGACAGCTGAAGCTGAGGAAGCAGAGGTGTGCAAACGTCTGTCGGCAGTGACCTTCAACGTGTGGTTTGATGCGGCACACAAGCGCCAGCGTTGGGACGCGCTTTTAGAGCAGGTGTTGGAGTGCAATGCGGATGTGGTTGCGTTGCAGGAGATGACGGGCGATACGTGGCGGTGGCTTATGAGCGACGCACGCGTTCAAAGCACGTATGCTTTGAGTGCGTCGTCGCCGCACAGCAGTTACTTTGTGGTACTGATGTGGCGCAAGATGCGACTGGCATGTCGTCGTGCGCGAGTGCTTCCCTATCGCGTGACCAAACACGGTCGTGCGCTGCTCGCTGCTGAACTCCTCGTGAATGGACGTGTCCTTTGTGTTGGCTGTGTGCATCTTGAAAGTCCCGTGTACGGCGGCTCAGCAGGCGTGCGTGCAGAGCAGCTCGCGCTGTCGTACCAATTGTTGCATTCATGCACGACCGCCCAGGAGGCAAACGATTCTCTGCTCCTGGGCGACTTTAATTTTTGTAGTACCAGCGAAGACGTACATATTCTCGAAGGGGGACACATCGATGTGTGTCGTGCTGTTCTGGGAGCAGCCGCGGATCATGATCTGACCTTCGACGTGGATCACAATGGCAATGTGGACGGTCCCTACCGTTGTCGTCCCGATCGCATCACAATGAAGACTGGTGCATGGCGTGCCGTGTCCATTCGACGCCTTGGATGCGATCCTATTCCGACTATTGGCGTTCCTCCGTCGGACCATTTTGGATTGTGGGCAGTCTTTGAATATGAAAAGGAATAAAGAAGAACAGTACCCAATAATTATCAGAAACAGTTCTTTCTTTCAACGGGTTGCTTGATTTTTCAATGATGTATATACAGTCACCCGTCACTACGCGAAGATAGCCTTATTAGCCAGTTGTCTCTTCGTCCCCTGACCACTCCGCCGCCCACGTCGTTGTGAAGATGTTGTTTCGTCTTTGTAAACAGAATGTAAACAAACATTAATTGTCAATTTGCTGCGCGTGCAAAAGAGTGAAAAGTCCCATAAATGATAAAAGACACTTGCCTTGAACGTTTGAAGTTTTTAGTCTGTCCAACTTTTTAAAATAAAAAATAAAAAAATCCTTCGTCGATTAGAAAAAACTGTCTTTTACTCTTTTTTTTTAGCAATGAATCACTAATCAGATGAAAATCAGATTCCAATGATCACTGAATTTTTGCTCGATCGCCCAATCCTCTCAAGACCCAAGGTAAGACTGGAGAGTGGAGATATTCATTCTATTATCTGTACGTCATAGCTGGCGTCGTTCCACCAACGAACGGTCTAAATTTCCCGTGTTATTTTTATTCATTTTTTATTGGTTTTCGCTTTTTTGTGTCTCGCTCACACAATTCAAAATCAAGCACTGCATCTCTCCTTGAAATGCCACCCATGTGTCTATATTGACTATATCCTCCTGTTCAAGCTGTAGCAATCCTGAAAACATTACACTTTGGTCTTTTCACACGTTTTTAAATTCCATAAAAAAAGACAAAAAAGACACCCTTTTCCGTTTCGTCTCCAAGGCCCTATCCGTGCCGCGTGGGGCTGTGTGCTGGCCCCTGGCCGTCCATGTTCCGTAATACTCTTCTCCTGGTGCGCGTGTCTCAGCCCCCACTGCCTCCCTTCGAAGTGTCTTCGATTTCTTCGAATTCTCAGGAAATTCTTTGGCACGTTCTGCTTTAATTATTGTTCTTTAATTGTCGGCCTATTTTTGGGCTTCGGCCGTCACGATTTTCTCATCTTAAAAGTTTCTTATTATAATTATTATTATTACTATCAGTTTATCACTGTGGTCTCACTGTCATGTGAGAGCGTATTTGTGGGTCTGTGTCTATTCTATTCGTGTAGATCATTCGAGGAAAATATCCCTCTTGTTCTTATTTAATTTATTTATTCTTTTTCTATTTCTATTACCTGGTGTCTGTAGTTATCATTAATAAATGGGTTGTATTCTTCTTCTTCTTCTTCTTCTGAACTTCTTCTTCTTTAAACAAACAACCTCATTAGAAACAAACCATGCGCCTTCTGATCGTCCTCTGCGCCATGATTGCCGTTGCGAACGCCTATTTTTCCCGCAGTCGAACCGACTTCTATTGTACCGGTGCAACCAATGGCATGTCTTGGTCAGTCACCAAGTTGGGCGAGACTGACGGCTACACGAACAACTATTGTACTGCGCTCTCAACGGGCAATTGGTTCTGCCACGCCGACCTGATGACCGATAATTGTCCAAGATCGGCTTCCCTGAAACACGGCGCAACTTCGATGGTGAATGTGGTTCGTTGCACAATACTGAAAATAAATATTATAATAATAATCATAATAATAATAATTATTATTATTATAATAATAATTTTATTAATTTTTATTATTATTATAATAATATTATTATTTTTTTAGGATGATGGCGAAGGTAATGTGTCAAACACCCTGAACGCGTCCGCTTCGATGAGTGCTGGCCAGAGCTCTACTGATGGAACGGCCACATGTACGCTGCTCTCACGGAGTAACACAAATGTGATAGTTATGGTTGGGTGACAAAGCCAAAAGAACAATGATTATTTTTTAATTCAATAAAATTAATATCAAACTATTCTTTTGTTTGTGATTGATTATCCACGGACTAAGGACTTGTCACTTGTGTAGTACTGTAGTTGTGTTATCAACAGTAGTCAGTATTCATAATTGTAACAATTAATAATAATATTATTATTATTAATATTCTCTATTAATTGGTCATTTTTTTTTTGCTATTCACACCATGTCTAACAGAGCTGCACCCACATCAACTACTGGCGGCATGGAAGCGTGTGTGACTCAGATGGAGGCGCTATTTGAGCGCCTCTGTGAAAATTTGAACTTCTGTGAATTCAAAATCTCGTCCAACGGCGGTGAGGGTGCCCAGGAGGTGGCTCGCTTACTCGAACGCATCCGTTCGTCGCAGACGAGTCTGCGAAGCATGACGGAGAGCAGCAAGCAGCTTGAGGCGCGTAAGACGGCGGCGCTCGAACGAATTCAACGATCGCTCACGGTCGTCGACGACGTGCGTCTCCTGGCCAAGTGCGCGCGCGTCGATGACGGCGAGCTGGACGACACCTCGTCCTTGGCAGCGTTGAAAGCCGCCACGAGGCAAACCGTGCAGGTTGGCGCCGAGTGGAGGGCAGCGACGACTTCTGCCGCCGTTTTTTGAATTTTGATGTAAACCCTTTTGTAAATCATTCATTTTCATTTGCTTCTTACTCTCATTCACACTCACGTTTCTGTTTCCGTCCGTTTGGTTGGCGTCCACAGTCTGCTTACAAGTCACAACATTGTAGTACACTACTAATCGAGTACTAGACATAGTGATTGTCATTAATGAATTTTTGTTATTCTTCTTCAAGACTCGATTCGGACTCGATTCTCTCTCTACCTATAATAATAAAATAATATTAAATTTATTCTTATGAATTTATTTTTCTTATGATATTATTACATTATTATATTATTATTCTACATTTGCGCGTGTTGCTGCTCCACAACTTGGCGAAAAACGTCCTCCAGTGTCGAGCGTGACACAGAATAGTCGACAATGCGACCGTCAGCGAGTGCAGTGTCGAGTTGAGCAAAGAGGTCAGCAAGCAGAGAGAGCGAGGAGACACCACCCACGGCGGCAGTGACCCGGTTGATATGTTGCACAAGAGAGAGCACATGCGACGGGGAATTTTCCTCCAAAAATGTCCGCACATCAAACGCTCCGCCCATACTTCCAGCTTCTACTTCTTCTTCTTCTCCTTCTTCCTCCCCCACCTCCCTATGGCCTTCATGTTCCCTTGCGTCCTTCACTTGCACCGACACAATGTACACGCCTTCAGGCTTAAGCTGCTTGGGTGTGCCCAGCACCACAAACCGACCGGCGACCATGATGGCAACGCGATTGCACAGCTGCTCACATTCGTCCACCGAATGCGACGCAAGCACAATCGATGACGAATGTTGCAAAGTCTTCAAGTGCGACCAGACAACCGATCGTGCCACAGGGTCCTAAGAAATAATTATTATCGAAATAAGAAAATTAAAAAAAATCATAATAATTTATATATTGTAAAATGCTCGTTGCTCACCATGGAGGCGGAAGGCTCGTCGAGTAGAATTGCCTGGGGCGATCCAATGAGAGCCACCACCACAGCAAGCTTGCGGCGATTCCCACCGCTGAGTGCGTCGACACGAAAGGTGTAGTAGCGCTTGAGACCAAGGGAACGAGCGAGTCGCAATACGGGAGCCAGGGACACGCCACGCAGCCGCACGTACAACTTGAGGGTCTCGCGCACCGTCAATTCGCGATGGAGCGCATCGAATTGCGGACAAAAGCCAATGTGAGCAAACGCACGCTCGGGGTGGGAGACGATGGAGTCGCGCAGAACACGCACGTTGCCCGAGGTGGGCCGCAGCTGGCCTGAGAGTACGCCAAACGTGGTCGACTTGCCACTCCCATTGACGCCCAACAATCCAAAGCACTCATGTTGACGCACCCCAAAGGTAATGCCGTCTACTGCAGATGCACACGAAGACAAACCTTTCTTTTTCAACGATCCATAGCGCTTCTCAAGCTGACGCACACGAATCACATCACCTTCGTCGAGGGCCTCGCGCGACAACACACGCTCCCTCTCCGCTACCAGGCGCACCGCATCTGCTGCGGTTGCCGCTGTCTCTTCATAAGACTCGTGTTTCTCCTCTGTCTTGCGTACGGGTCGTATACGACGCACTTGCCACTGCTCAGCGAGCACCAACAACCCAAAGTAGAAAAAGGCATCAAGCACCATAAACACTAAATTGCGTCCAAGCACATCCCACGCAAAAAAGTCAATGTGCACCGCGTCGTCAGCTTCCATCTTCTTGGACGCAATGCCAATGTCCATAAAACCACGGCCCAGCGCGTAGTTTGGCACCAGCAAAAAGACATACTTGAGGGCATCATTGGCGCTCACTAGCGCGCTGCTGTCAGGAAAGAGGTCGAGAACCACCGTCACAATGGTGAGGGCGGCACCGGTGAAAACGTTGAGGCACACGAGCACCACAAGGGCCGTGCTGGGACTTGAAAAGCCAAAGCTCATTGTGTAGATGAGAGGCGCAATGGAGAACACGTAGACAAAAAGCAACGCGGCAATGGGTGCCGTTTGAGAATAAATAGGAACGTCAAAGAGATAAAACACAAGGAGAATGACAGCGGCGGGCAGAGCATACGAACACACGTCGACAGTGTACGTGGCAAGCCAATAAAGGGCAGGGTGAACGCCACAGAGACGTTGCTGGTGGAAAGCGCCCGAGGCACGTTCGCTGACGGCGTGCAGTGCAAAGGTCGAGGGGATAAACGACACGGCGAGAATGATGAGGATCACCGTGATGATATCGGTACTTTTCGATGCCACCGTCTCTGTCTCAGAAAGTTGTGGCAGAGGTTGGATGGTCAAAGCAAACTTGGTGGTAGTGTCGTTCAGGGAAACCGACGCGAGCACTCGGTGGATGGCACTGTAAACACTCGCAAGAAGGATGCATCGAGCAAAGCGCGCCTCGTTGCGGTTCCACACGGTGATGTTGGGCACACGGAAGAGCCGCGCATCGGAGGAGGTGTTGACCAGTGGATCGTTGTCAAGACGCGTGTCAAAAGTGATCATGGAATAAGTGCGGTGGCGCCACGAATCGTAGAGGGTACGATTGTACAAAAGTGTCGTAAAGGTTGTGTTGCCCACGTCGTAATAGTGCTCGGTGGGACCCGCCATGGCCTGCAGATGCGCATAAATGGTGTTGACCTCGGGCGTGCGCTCTCCCATAAAGGACACGGGAATGTAGTTGTCCCATGGATAGTATTCTTCAGAGAGTAGTGTCACCGGAGGGTACGTCTGTGGCAGAGCGTGGTAGGCCACATAGAGAGCAAGGGTTACAAAAAGTGCGGGCAACAGCGACTGGACGCAGAGTGTGCGTACATCCCGACGCATAATCACGAGGCGTTTCCACACGAGAATCAAAAAGAGCCTGCCATTGCTCGGTGGCCGGAGCGTTCGCCCGTCGTGGGTTTCTTCTCCTTCCTCCTGTTGATCGTCGTGAATTTCTCCTGCTAACAATGTCATCTCTACAGTCTCGTCGTCGCCCTTTTCGGTGTTGCAATAAGCGTCGTTGGGGTCGTTTGAAAGCATCCAATGAGGCGTTCTGCGTGAACAAAGTTGAGGCCAACAGAGATTGCCTGGTACCTTCCCCTTCTTCCTCTTCTTCTCCTCCTCCTCCTCCTCCTCCTCCTCTTCTTCTTCTTCTCCTTCTTCACCCACAATGCCATCGCCAGCATGGCCAATAGCATTATCATTCAACGTGGCCCTCGCAAAGACGTCGTGGAGAGTGGGTGCGGACAATTCAACGTCGCTGACGTGCGCGTGCGACTCCAAGAAGTGCAAAAGCGAAGGGAAATCGGTAGTGTGAGGAGCGCAAAGTTCCAGTGTGGCTGACACAGACGGTCCACTCGCGTCGCTGCCTTTGACAAGAGAAACACCATTGAAGGAGTGGTACAATTCGGCGGTAAGTGCAGCCACATTGGCATTGTCAGTGCAGATCACGTGCAGACGGTAGCCCGGCGAGAATTGTCGCTTGAGCGCAAGGGCATTGTCGCACGCCTGCAGTTGTCCCTGACGCAGTAAGACAATACGATCGCTGAGGACGTCCGCCTCGTCCATGTGATGTGTCGAGATAACAATGGTACGCCCGGCACGCAACTTTACAATGAGATCCCAAATGGCGCGTCGTGCGTGAGCATCCACGCCGGCCGTGGGCTCATCAAGAAACACAGGCTGTTGCCGGTCGCCAGCAAACGCCATGGCGACCGACAGTTTGCGTTTCATTCCACCCGACAGCGACCCAGCCGCACTTGTGCGCTTGTCTTGCAGCTCCACGTCGCGCAGAAGACACTCGATGCGATCGGGTACATTGGAGACACGCTGGAGCGACGCAAAGAACCACAGGTGACGCTCAACCGACAGCTCATCCCACAAAATGTTGTGCTGCGGACAGAAGCCAAGGCACTTTTGAATGAGATGCATCTCCGTCCGAATATCGTGTCCATTAAAGTAAGCTGTGCCCGAAGTGGGCGCAAACAGTCCCGTAAGCAATCCAAACAGCGTTGTCTAATAGGAGCAGCGTGAAAATTTTAATAATAAGAAAACAAATTAATAATGAGAATAGAAAAATAATTAATAGAGAATAATGAGAATAGTTTTGATAATAATAATGATCAGAATAATGATAATAATAATGATAATGATAATAATAACAATAATAATACTAATAATAATAATAATAATAATAATAATAATAATAATAATAATAATAATAATAATAATTATTATTATTATTATTATTATTTTGCATTAATTTATGTTTTACCTTTCCTGCTCCATTGGAACCCAAGAGACCAGTCACATGGTTCTCTTCCAAGTCGACTGTCAGTCGATCGAGTGCGGGGATTAGTGGAGGGCGAGGTCGTTTGTGGCGGGGTGTGGGTCGGGCCAAACAGAATCTGGTGAGGCGGTGCCAGCACGAGACGAGTGTGGAGAAGAGGGACTGAGCCTTGGTTGTTTCATATACTTTGGTGAGTTGACGGATGTGAATGCCGCGTGTGCGTTTCAAACTGTCGCTGTCGTTGTTGTTGGTGTTGTTAACATCATCATTCGCATTGTCAACAGGGATGACGCCAGGTGGTGAGCAAAGCAAGTCAAAGGGATAGTACCACTTGTGAGCGAGTCCGTCGGTGGGAAACACAGCGTTGATGTAGGCAGTGAGAGCAAGTAAAACGAGCGACTGAACCATAAGCATAAAGAGTACGTCAAGAAGAGAAATTTCGGAGGGTGTTGGAGACTGCGCGAGCGTCGACCAGGTGACGCCGGCAAGTAGAAACTCGGCACGAAGAATGATTTGTATGCCGAGGCCGAGGGCGGTGGCGGGAAATAGCGCAGCAAGACGCTGCATGGCAACGGAGTAGCTGACTGTCTCGCTGGCACGCGTAATAAACACGTACGGCAGAAAAGAGCAAAAGTAAAAAAGGGCCGAGGCGATGGAGGCCATGCGTGCATTGGAGAAGAGGGCGGCAAAGAAGAAAGACAGGGAAACGGTGGCAATAGCGTAGAGAAGAAAGAAGGTGCCGACAAGGGCTACGTTGGCGTAGTGAAAAATACCGCCGGCGTACAAGGCCACGAGGGAGAGCACGCTTGAGAGGGACAGAAGCAAGAGAGTCGAAAGGAACCACGCGAGAAGGTTGGTGCGCAGACGCACGCCAAACACACGCAGGAGAGCCGACAGACGCATTTCTTTTTCATGCACAATGGAGCGCGTGGTGAGGGCAACTGAATAGACCCACGAGAGAACAAATATCAAAGGCAGCGCACCAATGGATATGAGAGCCTCGCCAAAGGGGGAATACGAGCTGGACGGGAAAGAGCCCAGATGGAGCATGACGCGATATTCGGAGGCGGGATTGATGCCAGTCTGCGCATGAGTGACCATAGCCATGGCACGAACAATGGCAAATTTAAGAGCACTGTCGTGTGATTGAGGCGGAGACTTGGACGGTTCGTTGGTGAAGAGCACGGCGGTATTTTCGTTCTCCGAAGGGTAATGCAAACGGATTTGAATAGAACCGCGCGTGTTGAGGGTCGTCGACGACGAAAGCTCAGGCAGATGAAAGACGACGTTGCCAAACATGGTAATTAGATCGAGGCATTGTTGTTGGGACGTGTGGCTTGGAGGGTTTGGGTTGGCGCGCAGTGACTGGATGGTGCGGATGGCGCTCGACTCGGACGGCATTGTCAGCATTTGGTTGGCGTACGTCTGTGCGACGGACTCAAAGCGCTCCTGAGATCGAAAGAGAGGACGTAGCCGCGAGGCGGTGACGTTGACATAGGCGTCGCGCAAGAGAGGAGCCGCGGCGAGCGGAGAAAAGGCCCAGTGGTTGAAGCAGAGGTCCCAGCGATTCAGCTGGACAGCGTTGCAGCGAGCATCGTCAGCACCGTACCTTGCGCAGGTTGCAATGTGGTCTGAGAAGTACTGTGCGTCGGCAATGAGCTTGGCGCGTGCCTGTGCGTTGCTCTGGTTGACATAGAGTGGTACTTCGCAACAGTTGAAGGGAATGGTTCTGTCATAAACACTGTTGAGCTGAATGAAGTCCCGCGGATACATGATGGCATGCGTGCTGCTTGTGCCGCTCTCCTGCACGCTCCGAACGATCGCCAGCGTCGCCAACAGCACCACTGGAAGCAATATTTCAACGAGAGTCGACACCAACCGCACGCGCCGCAACGCGAGGTTTTTCAACAGCAGAAGGCGAAGCATACACAAACGTGATTCGACGCAAAAGTCAAAAAGTCTGCCGGTAATTTGCCCGGTAATCATATACTCTCTGATCAATGATCAGTTGCCATTCGCATTTTGTAATTCGAGAGTGCTCGACTGGATGAGACATGAGCATCGTCGCTGGACGCTGGGCCGACTCAACCAAGGAGTTCAACAATCTAATTATTCTCTGATTCTATAATAATTTTATTCATGATCTATCTAATCATTCATATTTTCAATTTTCGATGGCCGGTCCGAGCCGACTGCGATTTTTGTCGGAACTGTCACCGATGGCACTGGCAAAGGGGGGCGGTGACGTAGACCCGTTTCATTCGCTGGCGTAAGAGTGACACAACAACAAGAGATTGCTCAACCTCTGTTTGACGCAGAATCTCTTCCATGGCTCCGCTGCAAGCCAGCACACTGCGCAGCGTGTGTCCGACGTGTGAAGAATCACGGCTGCACTATTGCTATGTCTGCCGAACCCCCATGGCGCCCACACTGTTCCCAGCTGTCGCGCTGCCCGTTCCACTGCATCTCGTGAAAGACACGCACGAGTCCGACGCCGTATCGTCCGCCCTACACGCCAAAATCCTGTCGCCCGACCAGGTGACCGTGTACGATGTTGACGCGGGTGGCGACAGCGAGACGGCGCTTCCAGAGCCCTTTCCTCAGGCGACGACCACCGCGGACGATCGTCGCTTTCCTCTCGTGCTCCTCTTCCCCTCAAAAGACAGCCAAGTCATCGAGTTTGCCGACCTTCCCGACGACTGGCCTTCGTACGGCTCTGTTGCAGTTGTAGACGGAACATGGAGACGAGCGAAGCGTATGGTCGTTGTTCCTCGAGCGCTGTTGGTGCACAGCCTGTAACAACCATGTCTGTGTAGGATTGGCTCAACATGTCTCGCTCAGGTCCCTACCACGTCTCAGTTTTGGTACCTGTTTACGAAACATGCAACTAAAAGACGAATAAGAAAGTAACCCTTTTTGTTTTCTACCGGTAGACATGGTCAAAACGCGATTTTGGCGTTTTCAGACTGGCAAGACAGGCACTGATTTGGCCACAATTGAAGCAATACACTGCTTTTACTCGCAGTACCAAAAGAGATTTCAGCGTAAGCATATTGCTACATGGAGGAGAGAAACGACCGACGGAATATAGAGGGAGAGAGAGAGAGAGAGAGAGAGAGAGAGAGAGAGAGAGAGAGAGAGAGAGAGAGAGAGAGAGAGAGAGAGAGAGAGAGAGAGAGAGACAAAGTGATAGAGAGAGAGAGACAGAGAGAGACAGAGAGACAGAGAGAGACAGAGAGAGACAGAGACAGAGAAACAACGTGATAGAGAGAGAGAAGCAAATAGAGAGGAAACAAAGTGATAGAGAGAGCCTGTTAAGTATTTCTATAACTATAATAATAATAATATTGATTATTTTTTATCATCCAACTCGAAGAGACTAACGATCGGAAGAGAGAGAGAGTGTGTGTGACATGTGTTTTATTTTCAAGGACCACACTCGGAAGGCGGACAAGGGCCGAAGGGGTAGACCTCGGGAATGATGGAAATGCCCGTTGTGACCTTCATGGGGTCGAGTTCACTTAGCTCTGTGCCCATGCGGAATGACGCTTGGATCATAAAGGCAGTCCATCCAACCTGAAATGGAGAAAAAAGCAGAATAAGAGGCAGTCACGTGTGGCGATGATGGTGAATTGACTGGTGTCTGTGTGCGTGTGTGTGTGTACCTCTGGCGCCTCCATCTTGACCGTCCAAATGCCTCCGCCCTGAGGCACAAGCTCTTCGCTGTACCACAGCTGAGGGTTCAAGCATCCTATTCACACGAAAAAATGATTACTATAATCAAGAAGGATTGTGAATAAGTACCGATATCCTTCGGATCACCGCAGACGATCAGACGCCAATCGCGCTTCTTAGGGTTGTAGGAGTGGTACGCCTTGACCATGTGTGGCTAAACAAGAATAAAAAATACAAAAGAGAAAGGCAGAGCGGGTGTGAGTGAGGTTGTGATACATTGAGTGAGTTTGTGTGAGAGTGGCATTGTGCGACATTGAGAGTGGATGAATTTGTGTAAGAAAGAGCGTGTGATGATGGGTGAATAAAAGCGATGTACGCGTGTGAGTGTTTTTTTTTTGGGGGGGTCTTACTTCGGGACTTCCCGGCTCAAGAATCATTGTGATGCGAGTGCCATTCTCAGTGATTGTGTAGTTGATCTGAAAGAAAGGGAGGAGGAAAACAAATTAATGTTACTTGGTAATAAAAAGTGAATTATTACCTTAGGGCGAGGAGTATCATGGATGATTGTATGGTACCTACAAAAGAAAGGACAGGAAAAGAGAGAGAGGGTGAGAGAAAAGATGATAACAGCCAGAAAGCTATTCAAACTCAAAAGCTCTCATTGCTCATTCTCATTCAATACTTTCCTCTCCATCAATTCAACTCGCTCGCTCACTCAGACAATCAACCTCATTCTCTCTCACACACACAAAAATACACACTCCCTATCAACGTACCATCCCTGAATCGTTGCGACAATGTCCAGCTGATGTCCAATGAGCGAGTGCTCTGCGTTGGGCACATAGCGCTGCAGCACATCACCCCCTTGCAGTTTGTTGAAGAACAGATCGGTCGACGTGGGCATGAAGAACTATAAAAGAAAAAAAAAAGAGAGACAGAGGATTAGTTGTGGGTGACAAAGTTATTCGAAAAACCCCGAGTGATTGCGAATGAGAATATGATAGAAAGAATATACTATAATATTATTAATAATATACCTCATCACCACACGCATTGATCATCAAAAGAGGAATGCGAAGACGGTCATACCTACAAACCCCGCAAAAATGATTTGAGTAAAGAATTTCAGTGTCACAGCAAAATCGTAAACAAAGCGGTGTTTGTTTTCGCGTTTTCTTACGAAATGTCAATCGAAATGGTATCCAACATTTGCTAAAGAGACACAATAAAAAAACAACTTTAAATAAAAACTGAAGACATTAATGACAACACATACCTGAAACACAGGAGTGTTAAGGTACTTGACAACACCCATCTCAGTGTAGTCTAAAGAAGGAGAGACATTAAAGTTAGGGTTACAATAATAATTATAATTATTATTATTTTTCTTGTACCGTTGAGGGCAAAAGACCAATCACCGTAGCTCTGCCACATGATGTTAAGGGCCTCGACGAGGTTACCGACGGGAGCGACAATGGGAACGGCCGCAATGACACGCTTGTCGACCATGGCGGTGGTCCATGTGGTCCAGCCGCGCTTGGACGCACCGGCAACAACAAACCGCTCAACGGGAGTCACACCGGGCATCTGCTTGGTGAAGGCAGTGATGGTGTCGAGTGCACGCACAGCAGCCTTGGTCATAGGCATACTATAATAAAATAAGAATAATAATAATGTGTTAAACAATGAGGGTCAGTTGTAAATGTAAACACACACACTCTATGTATCTCTCTTTCTCTTTCACGCACACCACTCATATATTTATGTCACATACCGGAGAAGCCAATCGGGCTCTTTGGAGTTCTGGATAAAGTGCATCCAAGTGTAGGCAATTTCGGCGTCCTCTGAGCGCGCCCGAGGGGGCTGCTCTGCCAAAAAGTGCACAGGCTCATTGGGAATGCTTGCAAGACGCGCAGCAACAGTGCCTCCGGTGAGGCAGAAGGCCTCAAGGACAGCCTCAATCTTCGTCGGCGGCGACGACTCATGGGGCGTGTGGTCACCGTCAATGTACATCTACACGCACAACGATTTAGATCAACGATTAGATCAAGAGTCGGTATTTTCGAATAGTCTCGTCGTACCGCGGCAATATCAGTGTTGGAAGGCTTGATGTGGTTCGGAATGCAGATCTGGAGCCAGTGGGTGCGCACAGGCGTGTCAGTGTCGTTGGCCGTCAGCCAAGTCTGAAACAACAATAAGAGAGAAAAGAGGGAAAAAAAAAGGTGTTTGACCGTTTGAGTACAGAACTCTCTTTAACAAACACACACACACACACACACCCCTCGTCTACGATAATCTACTATGGGCAACACAAGCTGCGCAGCGAGAAATCGATAAAATGGGGAAAATGCAAAGTTTGGCTCAGTCAACTCCGACAGGATAGACGCCATTAGCGACGCACTGGGCTTGCTCACAGCCTCAATTCACTTGTACAGTAGGGTGCACGCCCCACTGCGCAAAGCAGGAGACCGTCTGTGCCCAGAAATAACACTCGAAAACACTTTTTTTTTTTTTTTTTTTTTTTTTTTTTGCGTAGTACCTCCCGGCCAAGCTGAGCTCGCTCGACCCCCGTACTTTCTGCCAGGCGCTCTTCAAAGCCCTTGGTATGGACGAGAGCCATTTCCAGTTCGGTACATCCAAGGTCTTCTTCAAGTCTGGCAAGTTCGCCGAGTTCGACACCATGACCAAGGCTGACCCGGAGAATCTCGCCAAGCTCGTCGAGAAGGTAAAACCACCCCTCCCTCTATGTTGGCTTTAATCAACCTCCTATCTCTCTCTCTCTCTCTCTCTCTTCTTGCTTCAGGTTATGGTCTGGCTTCTCAAGAAGCGTTGGCGCAAGGTCATCTACACGGGTCTGGTGGCGGAGAAACTCCGTCGCAAGATTTTGTACCGTGGTGCGGCGCTCATTATTGCGCAGAAGATTTGCCGTGGCTACCTCGCCAACCGCAAGTATCGCCCCAAGATTGTGGTGCGTCGTCGCATCACCAGCATCGACGAGCAGCTCGCTATGGTCAACCAGATTTGCGCCAAGCTCAAGAAGGACAAGGATAAGTTTGCCAAGAAGTCGGATGCCATTGGTGCCGATGTCAAGGCGCTCAAGGACAACTTCTGGTCGTCGTCCAACAGCGACCTCAAGGGTCAGGCGGACAAGATTGACGATGCGGTCGCTAAGCTCATCTCGGAGCTGAAGAAGCAGAAGAAGGAGCAAGAGGAGGAGGACCGTCTGCGCCAGCTGCAGGAAGAGGCGGAGCGCGAGAAGAAGCGCAAGGAGGAGGAGGAGCGCCGTGCCAAGGACGAGGAGGAGGACCTTAAGAAGAAGGTCGAGATGGAGAAGGCGCGCCAGGCCGAGGAGGAGGCCGAGAAGAAGCGTCAGGCCGACTATGCCAAGCAGCTCGAGAAAGAGGCTGCTGACCCGAAGCTCATGGCACAGAAGGTTCGCGAGAAGCAAGAGGATCTCATGAACGAGCAGTCGCGTCGTGATCAAGAGATGGCCTACCGTATGGGACACGAGTCCGGCGAGGCTGGCGAGATCCAAAAGGAAGAGCAGACTGAGGCGGCTCTTCGTGCCAAGGCGGCCGCCAAGGCCCGCAAGAAGGGAAAGCACGACGTCAGCAAGCTCAAGTACAGCGAACTGCGTGACATTATCAACACCTCGTGCGACATGGACCTGCTCGAGGCGTGCCGTGAGGAGTTCCATCGTCGTCTCAAGGTGTACCACGCCTGGAAGACAAGACACGCCAACAACGCCGCAGGTGGCCCCGCCGGTGGTGCGCGTGCTCCCGGTACCGTTGCGCCCGCCGCCAGTGGCCCACCGCCGCCGCCCGCTCGTAAGGCCTCCAAGGCGACCACGCCCCCGCAGCGTTTCTTCAAGATTCCTTTCATCCGGCCCGTCGACAAGCAGACCACCGACAAGTCGCAGATGTACAAGAAGAAGGGCTGGTGGTATGGTAAGTGGATGAAGCATAAACTAAAAAGAAAGTATATACGTGTTTGATTTTGTTTAACCCTCCATTATTTTTCTTTTTTTTTTAAAAAAAATAGCTCACTTCGATGGTGCTTGGGTTGCGCGACAGCTCGAATGGCACCCCGAGCGTCCTCCCGTGCTCTTGATTGCTGGCAAGCACGATCTCGACATGTGCGAATTGTCGCTTGAAGAGACTGGTCTCACGCGCAAGCGTAACGCCGAGATTGACGCCGAGGAGTTTGAGAAGGCCTGGAAGGATAACGGTGGTCAGCCGTGGGTGCCTCGTGCGCCCGCCGGCAAGAAGAAGTAGTCCGGCATGTTGAGAGAGAGAGAGAGAGAGAGAGAGAGAGAGAGAGAGAGAGAGAGAGGCTGTGTGTGTGTGTTTGTGTTTGTGGCTGTGTGTGCGTGAGTGCGGGATGTGCGTGAGAAGATTGGAGTCACGAAACGTCAGTGTGAGACCAATGCCATTTTTTTTGTGTGTGCGTGACTCGGGTGAAACTGCTCGTTTGTGTGTGTTTATGTGGCATTACCTCTGGTTCACTGTCTGTCATGTCCTCCATTCTCTTTGCGCGCGTCTTTCACCTATTCACATTCAGTCATCTTCCCCAAAACGAAAAAAGAAGAGAGATGAATACAAATTAGCTAAACATTCCAAATAAGTCTTTTTAATTTAATGATTTAATTGTAGAGCTACAATATATATTCAGGGGTGGTACATATACATCAAAATATGTGCAAACGCTCTAATTTTCTTCATCGTCGTCGATGTGGCGCAATGCATCGAGCGCCTCCTTGGCGGTGAGGCGAGACTCAGGTTGCGCGTCCCAGAGACGCATGAGCAGAGCCAGAACTTCGGGCGAACCTTCCCAGTGAGCGGCTTCCACGCAGGGACGCACTCCCGCATTGACCTTCTCGGCAATATCCCACACGGCCAAGTCAGCAAAGGGTAAATCTGCATTGCGACTCCACATCTCCCAGAGAACAATGGACAGCGAATAACAGTCTGCGGCTGCTGTGCTCGCTTCACCATCGTGAACCTCCGGTGCTCGCCACAGCAGTGACCCACAGCCTTTAGTGGTCGTGCGACTCAGGTGTTCCAGTTCCTTTGTGCCCGCGGGAATTTTACGGGCGACCGTGCCCGCTTCGAGCCGCTCAAACAGTTTGGTCTCACCAAAGTCTGCGAGCTTCAACGAAAGCGCGTCCGACACGAGACAATTGAGGCTCTTAATATCACGGTGGACATAGCCACGCTGGTGAAGAAAGGCCACGGCACGTGCAAGGTCAGTCGCGAGGCGCAATCGAATGGTCAACGCAAGTGCACGCTCGTCCTCGAGCAGACCTCGCAGCGTGCGAGCCATCCACTCAGTGACCAAAAAAGGCACATGTGTCTCAAAACGACCCGCACCAAAAAAGGTCACCAGATTCCTATGTCGTACCGTCTGCATGACACGAATTTCTCGCTCAAACTCCTCCAAACTACTCCCGTCCATCTCGACGAGACCTTCATGCAACACCTTGACAGCAACTTCCTTCTCATCGTACACGCCCTTCCACACCACTCCAGATCCCCCCTGCGCCACCACCACATCCATCCGCAGCTCTTTCGCGTCAATTTGCCAAAAGCGCGCCAGTTCACTAGCCTACAAAAAATATTTATTTTTAATATTATTAAAATAATAAATTGAGATAGTTTATCTTACTTGGAACTCAGACTGAGCCAAGAGGTGCTGGTACAAAGTGGCTTGCGCGTGGTAGCGCTGAGAGCGACGACGGAAGATGATCACAAAGGAGGCAATGAGAACGAGGAGGAGGGCGGTGGACGAAAGGCCAATGAGGACAGTAAGTGGACGCTCACAGTTGTCGATGGGCAGATAGCCACTCTCGCAGTGGCAAGAGAAGCTGTCGGGGGATGTGAGTGAACAAGTGCCGTGATCGTGACAGAGACCCGGGCGACAGGCACTGCAGCCGGAGAGTGACGAGGCACCCGCATTCGGACTGTAGCTGGCGCCCGGACATGCTGAGCAAACACTGGCACCGGGCTCGCTCGTGTATGTTCCCGGTGGACAGGTGCGGCACGTTTTGGCGACATCGCCGTACTGTCCGCTGGGACAGCCCAGTGTGAGGGATTGGACATTGGACGTCGCAAATGCAATTTGACCACCACCAAACACGTACACTTCGGTGGAGTTGTAACCGCGTGCAACTGCACTGCCGTACACCAGAGGCGCCGCATTGTAAGTGTCCACCTCGCTCCATTCGTTGGTCACCATGTTGTAAGTGAGAGTTGTGTTCCATATGCCTCCAAAGAAGCCCGAGGAAAACCCTTGTGGCTGGTCGGTGCCTCCAAAGAGAAGCAGCTTGTCGCCGATCACCGCGGATGAGGCACCCATCCGGGGCAGTTGTGCAAACGACTCGGTGATGGGAATTTGCTTCCACTCACCGACCGTGTGAGCTTTCATATTCACCTGCGATAGCACCCACAGGTCATTGAGGGGATGGCGACCATTCTGATTGCTCCCACCAAACACAAAAAGACGTCGGGTGCTCTCGTGGAAGCCAGACACGAAGAAGGTCCGACCGGATGGGGAGGGTCCGGTGGGCTGGACTGACGTGATGTCAATGGTGGGCGAAGAGGCTGAGGGAGTCACGTCTAAAAAGACGCAGTTTGTCGGATATTGCGTCACAGAATAGCCAGTCTGACCACCGCCCCACACAAAGAGTGTCACTGGATCGCTTTCGGTGGCGCCCGGCGAGTCCAGGTTGGAGTAGATGGTACAGTGCCCGTAGCGCGATGCCTTGGTGGACGCGGTGACATTGTCAAATTGGGGTACAAGGGTCCATGTGAAGAACAACGTGTCGAGAAGATACAAAAGCTCTTGACCACTGAAAATACTGCAATCAAGAGTGGTCATGGCGCCCTGGCAGCCTCCGTAGAGCAATAGGGTCTGGTCGTTGATGGTGGAGAGCGTGTGTGCCTGGCGAGCCGATGGGGCGTTTTGGGGCATCGTGATCTGTGACCATCCGCTGTCGAACGCGCCATACTCAAACGGCTGATGATCGTCAACCAGATCGTCGCCGTTTGACGTGACAACGGTCGATTCCTCGGTGATAAGGGAAAGTGTCCACAGATCCGAAAGGCTGTTGTCCGTAATAAAGAAGACGGCGAGGCCCGAGCTAACAAACAAACGGTCACGATTGACGGCAACTGCCGCCATGAGCCGCGGTTCGGGCTCGGGCGAGACGACTCCGCCCGCCGCCTTCTTCCATGTGGCGCTCTCTTCGGGTGGGTTCACAGGCAAAGGAGTCATGTTGCTCAGTTGGTACAGCGAGTTGACACTCTCCCCGTTTTGCAATGCACCTCCAAAGATTGTCAGTTTTTGGTCGTTGAGCGACGCGGCAACGCACTCGACAAGGGGACTCGGAGTGTCAGCGCCCGTAGATTGTACTCGCTCCCAGATGGTTGGGTTTGCTTCGGTGGCAGAAAATGCCTGGGTAAGATTGAGCGCGTACACTGCGTTAGTCAGCTCGTTGCTGACACCACCAAAGATGAAAAGTTGATCCTTGATAACGGCGCCACACGATGCGTACGAACCAGAATAATGCGCCACGCTTGTGTTGAGTTCGGAGAAGGTGTTTGTCACAGTGTCGTACGAATACGTCAAGGGGTAGACAAAGCCCACATCGAGTCCGATGCCCCCCGAGAGTATAAACTGCGTGCCAAACGCAACACCCACTGCATTGGCCTGTGGTGCAAAAGACAATTGTATGAGACAGTCGATTTGTCCCTCTCTCAATTATCTTTCTCGCTACAACTCTTTCTCTCGCCATCACTTTCGTCTCACTTTCAAATACGTTCTAATCTGAGTCTCAACTAAGTTCATGACACAAAGTAGCCACGCACACTCTCTATCACTTTGTTTCTTTCTCCCTCCACTCTCACTATCACTTTGTTTCGTTCTCTCTCGTTCTTCTCTCGTTTCTTACCAGGCCCTGTGGACACTCATCAATATTAGTGCACACCAGCAACAGTTCCCAGCCACGGTCGGGCGTGAGTCGCCACAAGTCGGCAACGGCCGCTCCGTCAGGGTCAACGCCACCGTACAGATAGACGGCATTGCCTATGGAGACGGCCGCACTGTACGCCCTGCGACTGGGCGCCTGCTGCGTGTCCCACTGCACCCACTCGAGGGTGTCGCGGCCGCCGCCAGTCGCGCGCAGAAGGAAGGTTTCGTTGTACATGGTGAGCAGAGAGCTGACGAGCATGCCGCCGAAGACGACAAACACCTCGTCGCCATCCATGGTGAGCGTGCCTCCCACCAGCCCGATCCGCGGCGAGTAAAACCCCTTGGCCCTGACCTCAACCCACCGCTGCGAGACACTCTGCCATATGTAGGTGTCGTTGAGGGCGCCCCCAAGGCCCTGCCCGCCCGAGACGATCAGCGCCGAGCCGTTGTACAGCGTGGACGACGCTGCCATGGACCGTGCAGACGGCAGGAGGTACTGCGTGTCCATCGTCGTCCATTCGTTTGCTACCGTCGTCGTCTGTGACCCCGCGACGGCAACAAAGAGCGTTGCGATGAGGCTCGCGACAACTGACATTGTAGAAAAGATGAAAAATTGTGACAATTATATTTTTGATATTATTTTTTGATAATAAATAAATATTATATAATTTATTTTGATTATATTCTTTGAAAATTCAATTATTGTGTAATAATTAATAAATATACACAAACTGGGCTTTATTATTCAGACAATCAAATTTGTAATGCTGAAGTTCTGTGAGTCTGTTGGCAATGGTACGTGACTATGGAGGTGGAAAGAGAGAGAGAGAGTGTAGTGTGTGTGTGTGTGAATAATGCACTGATGCTTTATTCAGAGTGACAAGTGACAACTTGAGAGTTCTGCGAGGGACCAGTGAGAGGGAAGTGGAGGGCAGTATGCGTGGCATTGAGTGGCGTTGAGGAAGGGCACACGACACGTGTGCTTAGGACGACAGTTGCATTGCGAGTCGACTCGGTTGGTGTGACTGGGGAATTGAACGCGACTGTAAAGATGAGTTCTGTGTCAGTCTCGACGGAGATCATGGCGGGCACAGACGCTTGAATGGTCCAGCAGGGTGTGGTACATTGCGTGGAAGAAGATTCGGAGTGGGGCCAGTGAACTGAGTGCATGAGACGACGGGACGGGGACGACACACGACAGGCACAGTCGCTGTGCACCCCATTGCCTCCCCAGTGCACCTCGCGTTGTAGGGTGGCAGCCACAGAGGGCATTGTATCGGCACTAGCAACACCACCCACGACAAAGTAGCGCACAGCAAAGGGCAGTGCTTCGCTGGCAGACACTCGTCCGTGGTCAATGGCCGACGTAAAAAGCAGCTTGTGCACGGTTGGGCTGGCGGGTCCCTGGGTGATTGCGGCCCATGAACCATTGGCAAGGCCATTGCCCACAAGCAAACGAGTGGGGCGCGCAAAGACGTAGCCGGTGTGGTCGTGGTGGAGGAAGGAAGAGACATTAAAGGGACGCAGAGTGTGTGTGGGGGTTGGGGGGACGGGAGAGCCATCGAGAAACACAGGCGAGTCGGACGACAGCAGTGACTGTTGGAGAGCGGTGGTGACGGGAAGGGTAGCACTGGCCGGGTCAGCGACAGCAGTGCCCGTGAGTGCAATGGCGATTGTTTCGTCAAAGGTGAACCAGACTTTGTGGAGACTGAGCGGGTGACGCGCCCAATCCATTGCAAAGGCGGCGTGGTGGGTGTCCGAAACGCCCCCTACAAACCACCTGTCGGTGGTGGAGCGAGTCTCGGCGCACGTGAGAGTGCGTGTGCGTTGGACTTCGGTGGTTCCAGGAACGAGGTTCCAGTTCCAGACAGGAAACGCATTTTCGTAGTTGTCTCCGTGGCGCGTGTAAATGGCCGTAACACCATCGGCAAGGTCACGTCCTTGCTTGCCCTCGTCATTGACACACTCACTGTTGAGTGTGCGGTTCGAGTAGCCCCGAATGGCGACAGTGAAGTTGCGTTGTGTGTACACCAAGTAGTCGGAGGTCGGGAAGAGCGTTGCACGTGGAAGGTACACTGCCTGTGTGTCGTCAAGCAAGAGACGCGCTGAAAAGGAAGCAGCGCACGACAGGGAGGAGCGCGCAAGAAGCGTGCCACAGGCAAAGATGACGGCGAGTGGGGTCGTGGCAGGCGGGCGGAAGGAGGGAAAAGCGCAAGCGTAGGGCGAAAGGGCCGCAAAGTAATGGTAATGACCTGCATTGATGGAGTGCGCCGAAGCATTGAAGTAGGTCATAAGGCGCCCGCTTGCCTCCCAGAAGAAATTTGCACCGCGCGTCACAGTCTGCTGTCCCTCACAGACAAAACGGTCGAATAGCTGTTGTTGTGCGGGCGACATTGCCAGCGTTGTGTTCAAAGAGAGATGAGAGAGAACCAATAAGTTTGTGGTCATCAGCGAGCCGTAGCCCCAGCCCGAATAGAGTTGGGGGCCGTGTTGATGGAAGGACATATCGCTTTGAATGCCGTCGTCTTGCGGATTGGACGCCATGACAACGGCCGTGTAAGCGTATGCAAATGACTCGTGCAGCATAGATTCGTTGTGAGTTAGCAGCGAACGAATCATGCGGGCCGTGGCAATCCAGACTGTGTTGCATCCAGTGAAGCCGTGCGGCACGGCACGCGCAAGAAGTGCGTCTCCTGCGCCGCTCAACGCTGAGTCGTTCACCAGAAGCAATAGCTTCCCTAACGCTCGCGGAACTCCAATCTGCATCCACCACCAGTTGCTGTTTTGAGGATCATGCTGGATCCACCAAGCAGTCGCCGCGCGAGCAACGGCGTACGCGGTTGCGTTGAGGCGCAGAGGCGACTGAGGGTCGCGGAAGGCAATCGCGACCACTTGCGCCCGCTGGAGATGCACAGCAGCGTCCCACCACGAGCGGTCGTCGGGGTCATTGTAGTCTACGTCCTGCCACTGACCCGTGGACATGCAGAACAGCTCGATAAAGGCTTTGGCGCCCGCAGCATTCGCGAGAGAAGTCGCAGCGTCGTCGGGCATCAACAAGGGCATGAAGCGGCCACGCACAAGCGGAACGAGCTCATCTCCGTCGAGTTCAGTTGCACACGCGGTCCATGCAAGCAAGGGGATGACGAGACTGATCAATATGCGCATGAGAATGGTATAAAATTGTTTTGTGAAATGTGAGTCGTCAAAAGTAAACAATATTTACTTTTCTGATTCTCTTTCTTTTCTTACAATAAGCTCACTCCATCAGAATTTTCTTTTGTATACATACAGTACATTATCAATATAAGATGTAAAAATTCAAGCCTCGTAGAGTCGTGCGAGACCGATCAAAGTATGGGCAGTCTGAGATCAAGTCTACAAGAACACACCGCAACGATCTGTATGATTTTGGGGTTGGATTATGCAGTATACATGCCATTTACTCACCATAATCCCCATATAGTCAGGTGCGAATACTGCGGCTGTTATGTCAGTCGGATCGGTCTTGTCGGTGTGAGACTGTGAGGTTGCCACTGAATCAACTCATTTTGTCAAATACTCATTCCACCAATGACCAATCACTCTTTCTCTGTCCTTTTTCACTCGCCCTGATATGGATTCCATCCAGTGCCCCAAGTGCTTTGCGAGGTACCGTCCGCGTCGTAGTCGTTGTCGTTGTTGTTGTCCTCTAAAGTGCGCTCTCTCTCCTTTCCTGTGTCCCCAGGCAACGGCCCGCGACGGCGGCAACCAACACCACCAGTGTGTATGCTGCGCAGTGCGTCCAGTGCGGCCACCGCCTGCGCTTCCGCGCCGTTCCTCTGTCCGCTGCACCGCCAAACTCTGCGCCGATGTCACCCGTCTCCTTTACCCTCAACGGCACCCCAGTCACGCTGCCCGCCGACACCGAGCCTCTCATGTCCTTGAATGAGTTCATCCGTGCCCAGCCGGGTCACACTGGCACTAAGGTAGGACCAGAATCCTCACTTGTTTTTTTTTTTTTTTTTTTTTTTTTTTTTTTTT
>CALSCP010001653.1:40749-62249 GCA_943704425.1 Ministeria vibrans ATCC 50519
CACAGACTCAACGCCGTCCGTGCATGTACCGCCGTTGACACATCATTGTTATTGTTTCCTCTTCTCACTCTTCTCTTTCTCTCTTTGACACGCAGAAAAACTGCGGCGAAGGCGGCTGCGGAGCGTGTGTGGTCTCGGTGCGGGACCCAACGACGTCAGCATGGATGTCGGTGAACTCGTGCCTGCGGCCTGTGCTTGCCGTCGACGGGTGCGACGTGGTGACGGTGGAGGGCATTGGCAACACACGCACCGGCATGCACCCCATCCAGAAGGAACTCTGCGACCACAACGGAACCCAATGTGGCTTTTGCACACCCGGCTTTGTCATGAACATGTACGCGCTGCTTGAGGAGACAGGACCCGACGGAACGCTGACTGCCGAAGAGATTGAGCTTGCTCAGGTAAACCCATCATCATCCGTGCCTTCTTTCCTTCCCTACCATTGCTAATAATAATTATATATATAATATTGTATTTTTTTTTTCGTTGGTTACAGGACGGTCAAATTTGCCGCTGCACCGGCTTCCGACCCATTCTCGATGCGTTCGGCACGTTTGCCACCAAAACGAACGACAGCGGCGCTCGTTTGTGCTCCAAGACGGGCGGTGTGTGCACGACGACGGACATTGAGGACCTGGGTCGTTGTGCGTCGCGCAAGGCTGCTCAGCGTGCCGAAGAGGCTGCGCGACAACTTGCTGCGGCAAAGCTGCAGAGCCAACGACTCCCTCCTGCACGCGCCGTGCGCGACGGTGTGTCATGGGTTGTCGCGAAGACACTCGAGCAGATTTACGATGCCTTCTCATCGCACGGCAGTGACGTGCGTCTCGTCTGCGGCAACACTTCCACCGGCATCTACAAGAACCCGTCGGGCTCGGTCCTTGTTGATGTCCACCATGTGCCTGACCTGCTGGTGAACCTGTGGGACTCGTCGATCGGCCTGACCTTTGGTGCGGCAGTGCCTCTGGCGACGCTCATTCGCGAGCTGACGGCTCACGCGCCCTTTAGTGCGTCCTACGGAGCGCTGGTGGAGCATCTCAAGAAGGTGGCGAACACGCCTGTACGCAATGTGGCGTCGTGGGCAGGCAACCTCATGCTAACGCACCAGCACAACGACTTTCCCTCGGACGTGTACACCATTCTTCAGGGCGTGGGTGCGCAGGTGAAGGTGGGCAATGCCACGACGGGCATCACCGAGTACAGCCTTGATGCTTTCCTTGCCGTCGACATGTCGTCCAGTGTGCTTGTCTCCGTGCGCATTCCCGTGCTTGCCACCGGCGAATTGTTCCGCTCGTACAAGGTGATGGCGCGCCACGTCAACTCGCACGCTTACGTCAATGCGGCGATGCGCTGCGGTGTCGACGCGACCGCTGCACACACAGTCACGGGCACGCCCACCCTTGTCTTTGGTGGCATTGGTCCCAAGACGGTGTTGGCCACCAAGACGGCTCAGTACCTGCGCGGCAAGTCGCTTGTGGACAACGCGGTGCTGCAGGGCGCCCTAGGCGTGCTCAAGGGCGAACTGCACCCCGACTCTCCGGTGGCCGCGTCGTCGCCCGCTTACCGTCTGTCACTTGCCACGTCACTTTTCTACAAGTTTGTTTTGGCGGCCGTGGGCGACGCGGCCGACCCGCGCTTCCGCTCGGCGGCTGTTGCGTATGAACGCGCCGTCTCGTCGGGCCGTCTCACGTACGACACGGATCCCGTCGAGTACCCCGTGAGCAAGGCCATGGCCAAGATGACGGCGCCCCAGCAGACGACGGGCGAGGCAGTGTACACGGGTGACGAGCCGGACATGCCCGGACAGCTCTTTGCCGCGCCGGTGCTCGCCACCAAAGCGCCGGCAACGCTCGGTGCGGTCACCCTCACGGCCGCCCAGAGCATGCCGGGATTCTTTGGCTACATTGATGCCAAGGACGTGCCCGGCAAGAACACACTCGACTTCCATGAGGAACTGTTTGCCGAGACGGACATTCGCTATGTGGGTCAGTGCATTGGACTGGTACTGGCGGACTCGGAGCGTCACGCTCAGGATGCGGCGCGCGCCGTCACCGTTGCCTACACGAATGTTGGCACGCCCGTGCTCACACTCGCCGAGGCCATTGAGAAGAAGCAGTTCTTTGATGTGCCCTTGCCGCCGGTGACCATGGGCGACGTGGACACAGCTCTTAAGACGGCGGCGCACGTTGTGACGGGCACCATTGCCGAGGGTTCGCAGTACCACTTCTTTATGGAGACGCACACGTGTGCCGTGGCGCCCACCGAGCTGGGCGGTTTGAAAGTTGTTGTGGCGTCGCAATTCAACGCGAATCTGCAGGGAATGCTCAGTGGTATCACGTCGATTCCGCAAGGAAACATTGAGGTGGTGACCAAGCGTTGTGGCGGTGCGTATGGCGGTAAGATTACGCGCCCTGTACTGCTCGCAGGTGCATGTGCCGTAGCTGCCAACAAGTGGAATCGTCCAGTGCGCGCGGTGCTTAGCATCAACGACAACATGAAGATGGTGGGCAAGCGATCGCCGTTCCAGTGCGACTACACGCTCGGTCTGGATGCCAACAACAAGCTGGTTGCGGTCAAGCTTGACTACTATGCCAACTGCGGCGTGTCTCCCGGCGACACTGCCGGCAGTGTTATGATGGCCATGACAGCCTGCGATAACGCCTACTACGCCCCCAACTGGAAGGTCACTGGCAAACTGTGCCAGACCAATACACCCGCGAACACGGCGACACGTGCGCCCGGCTGTACGCCCGCCATTTTCTTCATTGAAGCTGCCATGGACCATGCGGCGCAGGCACTCAGTGTCGACCCGCAGACACTGCGTCAGCTCAACTTGGTCAAGCAGGGCGACATGACACCGTACAAGGTGCCTCTCGACTACTGCAGTGTGCCAGCGCTGTGGACACAACAGATGCAGGCAGCTGATTTTGCGGCTCGCCAGACCGCCGTTGAGTCGTTCAACAAGGCTAACCGTTGGCGCAAGCGAGGCATCACCGCTATGCCTCTCAAGTATGGTCTGGGCTGGGCCGGCTACAATACCAATGCGCTCGTGAACGGTTCGAAGAAATTCTTATCGATTGAAGTATTTTTCTAACCCCCCTCCTTTTTTTTTTTACCCTTTTAGTGTACCCTGACGGAACGGTGGTTGTTGTGCATGGTGGCATTGAAGTGGGCCAGGGTATCAACACCAAGGTGGCTCAGGTGACTGCGTTTGCGCTGGGCTGCGATCTGTCGCTGGTGAGTGTGCGTGCCACGAGCACTGACATTGTGGCCAATGCACAGGCAACCGGTGGCTCCATCACCAGCGAACTGTGCTCCATGTGTGTGCAGGGCGCTTGTGATGTCATCACTGCACGCTTCAAACCCATCAAGGACAAGATGACGGATCCCACCTGGCAAAAGGTAAGAAAACTTATTAGTGTATTGTTTTTGTTATAAAATAATACTAACAATAAAATTAATTATTATTATTATTATTATTATTATTATTATTATTATTATTATTTTATTGACTTTTTGATTTTTGTTTTTTCTTCTCTCTCATCTTGTTTTACTAGGTCGTCGCCAAGGCAGCCGGTGAGGGCATGGACCTGTCTGCGCGTCACTACATTGACCCGACGTCCAAGTATGCATTTACGTACAGCTCGTACGGAGTGTGTGTGAGCGAGGCAGAGGTGGATGTGCTGACGGGCGAGGTGGAGGTGACGCGCGTAGACATTCTTTTTGACTGCGGTACGAGTTTGAACCCGCTCATCGACAGTGGCCAGTGCTACGGTGCCTTCGTTATGGGTCTGGGTCACTACTTGACCGAGGACATTCGTTATGCGGCCGACGGGACGCTCATTACGGACGGCACATGGGAGTACAAGCCACCGTCGGCACTCGACATCCCGATTGTGTTCAACCTCGACATGCTCAAGGACGCGCCCAATCCTGGTACGACGAAGAATGACAAGAAGAAAAAAGAAGTATAAAAAAGTTTTATTAATTATGCATTGGTGTTCTCTACAGATGGATTCCTGCGCTCCAAGGCGAGTGGTGAGCCACCGTTGTGCATGTCGTCGTCGGTGTTGTTTGCAGCCAAGATGGCGGTGATGGACGCACGACGTGAAGCTGGTCAGAGCGACTACTTTGCTCTGAATGGGCCCGCTACCGTCGACGTGATCCAGACCTCCTGCAATGTCGACGTTTCTCAATTCAAGATCAAATAAATTTAGTTTTTAGTTATTACGTCTTATTATTATTTTATTTTATTACTAGTCTTTTTTTTCGACTTACATTTTGATGTCGTCGCACTCGTCCGACTCGGAATACGAGTACGACAACATCGATGAGGACCACGATGCCAACGCCTTCCTCCACGTGCCTGCTGCACTTGACATTCCCCAAGCGGGCCCCGTCCTCGCCCTGACCGAGTCAGCAAGCGCAGAGCAGAGTGTGCGCGCGACAGTCACAGTCGACGAAGACGGCAACGCCCTCAGCGCTCCAGCGCGGGCACGCGACGAGGCGCAAGACGCGCTCTTTCTTGCTTGGTTCGACGAACTCCTAGAGGACGAGCCCGAGGCGTCCGACGATGGCGCGGCCGAGCAGCAGGCAATGGATGAATTATCCGTCCATTTGCGGAGACTGCTTCCCTCGACCACGACGAATATCGCGCTCCAGCTGAGCGGCGACGCTCACGTGACTCTGCACAATGTACCACAGTCACTTGTCGAGAGGTGTGCTCTCTTTGCGAGCGCCTTACACGGAGACTGGGCTGAGACGGCAACCCGTCGCATTGTGTTGCCGCGCGACCTTGGCTTCTGCGTCGGCTTTGTCGCCGCGCTCCTGTGGGCGCTCGATCGCGACAACGACTGTTCGCTTGTGATTCGTCCCGAGATTGTCGTGCGGTCGCTCTACGCGTCACATTACCTGGGGCTCACGGCCATGTATGAGCGTGTGGTGGAGGCTCTTGACGACAGTCTCTGCGTCGACAACTGTTGCTTTCTCCTTACGTGTGCGTCGGAGCTGCCGGCACAGCGCCTTCGAGCACGCGCGTATGCCCTTGTCGTAGCCAATGTGGCGACCCTGAGTGGTACGCCGGATTTTGAAGAGATACCCACCTCCGCTCGCGTCGAAATGTTGCTCTTCCAACGCATCAGCGAGAATACACCCAAGATTTTCGGCAACTCAACGACCTTCTCGCACTGTGACGATGACACTCTGTCAGTACACGAAGCACTTGCAATTCTACGTGAGGCTCATCGGGATCAGGCTGAGGACCTCCGAGAGGCCCGTGAGCGCGTCCATGGCGATCCCGTCGTGTCCCAGTGGGTACGCGAGCGCGAGCGCTTTCTCAATCGCCTTCGTCTTTTCATCGACGAGCACGAAGCGCTTCTCTTGAGCATCGCACAAGAAAAAGAGCAGGCGACAGAGGAGGCAAGTACGGATAATGGGAGGGAGACGGAGGGGCGGGAGAAGGAACCCGTCTCGTGGCTCACGCGACGGCGTCCACCGCCCACCTTTGAATTGCGTCGTCAGATCTCTGTCGAAGCCCAAAAGTGGCGCAGTGAGCACACGGGGTTGGATGTCGTCGGTACTGTTGACACCACCACTGACTCAACTGGACCATCGTCAGTCTCCTCCGATGAGAACGCGCGTCGCATCCGCTCACTCATTGCCAATGAAGAGTACGCACGCGCAGCTGACACAGTCGCCCAGTGCGCGTCCACACTCACCTCCAGCGACTGCGACCGTCTCCTCAAGAGTTCTCTTTCCCAAGGCGGACCGCGCGCCTTGCCCACCGTAACAGCCCTTCTGCGTGTCCGAGCACAGCCGCACGTTGCCATGGAGGCGGCACGTGCCTGTGACCGCGCAGACGGTGCTGCGTCCACCTCTCCCTGCGTTGCCATGGTCGCACGTGCCCTCCTGCTGCTCAACAAGCAACCGCAGTAGTAGAATTCAGACGACTCTCTCTCTCTCTCTCTCTCTCTCTCTCTCTTTTGTCACTGACACAAATAAATATTATGTTCATTATTTTATTTGTTATTTGGATGATTTTTTCACAAGAGGTAATTTAAGAGCACTCATAATGGTATCTGAAGGATCGTGATGGACAAGCCACTCGGTGGGAAGGGCAGTGCGGGGAGAGACGAGGCGGTCGAGATCAAAGTTGGCGTGGTCCGCGCCGGCAAGGGCGAGGCGGACACGGTGGTGGGCGCGGAAGCGGTAGCTGACGGGCTCGAGGGCAAGATCGACGCGGTGGCGGACGTGAGGGCGCAAGGGGCTGTTGAGGGCACGCGTGAGAGGTCGGAAGAAGGGGTCGATGTACCAAGGGTGTGGGTCGGGCTGGGTCGTCGAAGGGCTTTGCGGCTGGTTGGAGGCGAGCAGGACGCCCTCGGTGACGTATCGCACATCGCCCGTGGGGAGCACGTCTTCCAGGTAGACAAAAAGGGGCAGATCGGTTGCATTGCCAATCTCAAGAGTGAGACGCAGCAGAGGGGAGCCGGTCATGGTGACGCCTTGCTTAAGTGGCTCGCTCGTAAACGTGAGCAGCTTCTTGTCGGCGAGCTTGCGGTCGTGGTACACCACCGGCTTGCCCATGAACTGTTGAACGAGATGCCAACGAGTGACGCGGCCCGACGTTGCCGTGTAGTCGACGGTGTAGGGAGTGGTCGAGCTGGTGAGGGGTCGAATGGGCGTAAGACGGTTCCCTTGGTCGAGGTAGAGTGTGCTGTGCTCGAGTTGGACCGACGTGAGCGACGGGGGTGAACTCAGCTTGCCGTCGGGAGCCTTGACGCGCGGCATTGGCCGCGGCGGGAAAGTCGCCGACGATTGCCACTTGTCGGCGTCCATGGTAAAGTAGCGCACTGGGGGTATCTTGGGCCCGCCAACGCAGGCACGGGACGACGTGGGCGCACCGGGGGAGGTGTCGATTGCGTCGAGGCACGAGAAGAAATCAACCACCTCGCGCCATGCGTCAAAGCAGGCGCGGGTAGTGTGCTCGCTGAGCGAGGGAGAACAGGCACGACGTGCGCCGTGGGTCCAGGGTCCCAAGACCACGCGCGAGTTGGCGGGTGTGAGGTGCTCGTGCAGGCGCATGGTCGAGCGCACACTCGTCGAGTCGTAGTAGCCGCCCAGAAGAAGTGTCTTGGTTCCTTTCTCCCTCAGATGCGACACGACACGCGCACTGATGCCCAAATCAATGGGTCGCAGCGGCAATTTCGTGACGGGATCATAGGTGAGTGTGTCATCCTTGAAGTGTACACGCTTCGCCTCGTACGCTGCTGTCATGTTCCAATTGGATGCGTGTGCCTCGACTGCACGCGCAAACGAACGGCCGTAGCCGGGCACAGGCGCCGCACCGTCAAAGAGAAGTCGAGAGAGCAGATGAGCAACGAGTGGCACATCAAGGGAGCGCGGGTAAGGGAGGTTCTGCTCAAGTGCGTGTGTGGCAAGCTGGTACTCGTGCGCAAAGGCACGGTTGTACAGACCACCGGGCGTGAACAGATCAGCGTACAAATCAACAGGCGAGAACATGATGGAAATGCCATCGAGATGTGTCTTGCTGGCCGTCAGAGCCGACGTGAGACCATCGTATGAGATGCCCGCCATAAAAAGCTTATTCTTGTAAAAGGGAAACCCTTTGACATGCTCAATTACCCGCACAATGTCGTCCAGTTCCTGATCCGACAGATCCACTGAACGCGAGCCGGACGACGCCCCCGTGCCACGGACGTCAAGCGAGACCACCGCAAAGCCCCGTGGCACAGCCTCCTGCAAGGTACAAGTAAGCAAACCAGTGAGAGGAGTACGATCAAGTAAGAGTGCGAGTTGAAAAAAAGTAAGGTCAAATTGTAAAGTAGTTAATGACGCACGGTGTAGAGTTGTGACTGGAACACAAGGTGGTGAGTGGGAGTGTGAAGCACGAGCGTGCATCTATATTTATATTATGTGTGTGTGCAAGTGTATCCCTACTTGAATGAGGTTGAGGACACGAGCGGGAAAGCAGTAGACTGACGAGATGCCAAGGAAGTCAAATTGAGGCGCAAACTTGCGTCGTTTCAGACAGCGGTTGTAGCGAGTCGCGACAAGGATGACGGGGAACTTGCGTTTGCTCTCGACAGTTTCATCTTTAGACTCGGGCGGCGGAAGGAAGAGGTCAAAGGCGATGCGAGCACCGCTGTCCTCTTTGGTGAGGAACGACGCAAAGGCAAACTTGTCGAGAAACTTGGCATCGACGGCAGGACCGGCTGAGGTGGACTGCCAGCGCGCACAGTCGTTCTGGTACATCGAGGGGCGGTCAAAGAGCAGCAGGGCGAGGCGCTCCTTGACGTCGCGCTGGTGCGTGATGGCCAGCACACACAGTGCGCCCACAAGGAGCAGGCTGAGACGGCGTCCAGTGCCGCGCACGGCTGCTGCCACGGCCGCAAACGCATACGCGACCACCCCAACGCCGTTGATCACAACTGCCGCCTGCCACAACACCGTCGACGGCGACGGCGCTCTACGAGACAGGAGAGGTCGACTAAGTCAGTGCGAGTTATTATTTATTATTAATTAGTATTGCTGTGTGTAACCACAAAAACGAAAAAAGCGAAAGACATAGCGAAAGGAATGAGTGGAGTAAATCGCAAGGCAACTTACGGGTCGACGGAAGGGACGCCGAGCAAGACGGCAACGGCGGGATGGAGCGAGAGGAAGTCGGCGGGGGAGCTGAGGAGCTGTTCAGCGAGTCCGCGAATCAGCAGTGATCGCACGACGATCAGCGCCTGTGCGAAACGCAGTCCCAGGAGCATCGTGCGCGTCGTGGGCGACTGCGCGCGCTCCACTGCGCGTGCCAAGACGGTGCTGGAGGCAGCCAGCGCACTGAACAGCACGGCAAGGGCGAAGGGCGGCGCAGGGGGCGGAGAGTCGGGCGCCGACGCAAACAGCGAGCCAGGCTGATCGCGCACCTGCGCCGCAACCGCATACACCCACACAAGTAAGGTGTGCACTGTCAGTAGTGTCGTGCCGATCATAAAAATATAATTATATTCTTTTAAGGTTAAAATATTTAAAATCGAATACTAAAACCAATCAACAGCAAAACTGAAGAAACCGAATGAAGCCAAATACAGGTGTAAGAAGTCAGAGCAGATTTAGAGTACTAGAGTAGCATATATAATGCTTACGCCATTAATGATATTAGTATAATTTATTATGATTCTAATTGTTATTGTTTTTCTTTACTTCATTTGTGTACAGAACTATTCATTTCAGATCTTATTCATTACTCCTACAATAAACAATCATTTACATTATACTCGATTTCTTTCATGCCTGACACACCGCCTCAATGTCAACGACAAGTGTATCGTGAGGCGTTCGCTGAACACACACGCGGCAGCGATAGCGACCCACTCGCTCAGGCGAAAACACTGCCTTGAGCAGCGTGTTCGACACCGCCTCAATGGCAAATGCCTCCTTGTGATTGTGCTCCACCTGTACCGTCCCACGGCCCCTCTTGATCTCTGAACCCTGTGTGAGTTGGAGGTAGAGTGTCGATGCACGCTTCTCCACCGCCGGCAACGCTCGCTTCAACTTCAAGTCGCCCGTGCGCTCGGTCGTTGCACCACCCGACGCAATGGCCAGTGCCCCCTGACGATATTCAATGATCTCAAGTGCGCTCTGAAGCTGATCGTTGTGCTCCGGCAACGACACACTCGTGGTCAATGGACCCGCTCCCAGACGTGTGTTCCATCTCAGAGTCTCACAGCAAGGACGCGGAAGGGTACTCAGAGCCGAGAAGAGCACAGAGAATTCGCCAGTAGACGCACAGTGGAGGTGAAGCTCGCACCAGTGCCGTCCAGGCGTAAGCGGAAGGAACCGCACAGGGACGCGCGCCGTCTCGTGTGGTCCCAGGGTGACCGGCACAGCGCGCTGGCCACACAACTCAAAGGCAGAGGGTGCAGGCGCACTCGAGATTAGTGTACTCGTGGTTCCAGCGCGCATCGTCTCGTCACTCTGAGTTTTCATGTTCTGCTTTGTTGCCTCCGCCTCGACCCTTTTCTTCTTCCTCGTCGTCGTCATCGTCGTTTTGTTGTTCTTCTTCTTGCTCGTCTGTGGCGCAGTGCACGGTCGCAGGGACACGCCAAAGGCGCCGGCAGAAGCAAAGGGGTTCGTGATGTCGACATGGACGACTAGTGACTCGTAGCATGCGCTGACATGGGACGTGTCATCATGAGGTGCTGTTGGCTCTGCAGACGTTTGGAAGGAACTCGCAGGTGCATACAGTTCAAAGGTGAGTGGAGACGGTGCTGAGCCGGTGAGGAGCTCCTGACGTGAGAGGGACTGCCGTGTGACGTCGAGCGAGAAGTCGGGTGGCGCACAGTCGTCGGGTAAGAGCATGAGCAGCGCACGCTGCTCGACACTTGCAAAACGGGCGGTGTACACGACAGGAAGCAGGGTATGCTTGCCCCCGCTGGCAACCGAGACGGACGTGAGTGTGGGGTCGCGCAGACTGAAACTGGGCGAGCCCGTCAGGCGGATGGTGTAGGCGGTGGCGCGCGTGCGGCGGTTCCACAGCTCAATCTGCATTTCCTGCTGTGCTCCAGGTGTCTGGAGGGCATCAAAAGTGACACGCTGCTGCGGGATCATATGGGGCAGGGTGAGAAAAAGGTGAGTGCAGAGAAGGGCAATGTGGCACGGCTCGGGCTCGAGCAGGTCTGTGCTTGTGAGAGGGAAGAGGTCCAGGAGGCCCAAGTGACGCATGGTGCTCACAATGCAGTCGGCATTGCGACGAAGGTGCTCGCGCGTGTCGCACACGTCGACCATGTGTGGTGCAATACGCGTCGCGTGCACATCGGGAACGTGGGCAGTGAGCACTCGCGCGAGCACACGACCGTCGACAAGGTCGTGCATCAACGAGCGAACGGGCTGTTCCGCTCCGCTACATTGCGCGAGCCACTGACAGAGCAGCTGTTCTCCGGACATCGACTCATTCAAATCAGTCGTAGTGCTGCTGTCACCACCACCTGCATGACGTGCAAGTCGTACCAAGGCTTGCTGGTAGGCTACAGGGGTGACACGAGCAATGTGAAAGACGCGAACAATCTGTGCGAGCACCATGAGCCACGACTCGCGACTCACCGCCACGTGCGCCTCGTGCATCACATGCTCATAGTACGCCTCGTAGCGGTCTGTGCCAACAAGGAGCGCCGAGTGCCGTCGTTGGTCGTTCCACTCGCCAAACGCACTGAAAGACAGGAGGAATTCGGGTCGCACGGTGCTCAAGTGCGCTCCGTGCTGCTTGAGAAAGCTCAACATTGTCTCGTACATGTCGCAAAGAGGGAGTGTCTCAACGTCATAATTACACGTCGACACACCGCGACCTTTACCCTTCAGTGTTTCTTGAGCCTTCAAATGCTGCGCATGTAACTTGGGAATGTACACGCCACTAAGATGGCGCACAATCTCAAAGACCATTTGGCCCGTGTTGTCGTCGACAAACGCCGCCGGAATACTCACTGCGCGCGTCTCACTGTACACATAAATGCTGATCCAGCGCTCGAGTGTTGCACACGCGCGCTCGACTACACGATAGCCGTCTGTGTGCTCCTCCCGCGCAACAATCACACCGGCGAGCACAGTGGCGCGTCGTGCAGTGCCACCAGTCGTCGCTGAAGTCAAGCGCGCATGATAGGAAACGAGCGAGAAGACAGACGTGTCGACGAGCCCCGACACAGGCAGGGTGGTACACAATTGATCGGTGTGTGCGTCGTAGAACTCAACGAGCACAGTGAAGGAGACACTGTGTGGCGCCGCGAGTGATACAACGACTCTGAGTGTGCCGTCGTCGACTGTCTTGTCGAATGTGTTGTGTTCCGCAACGAACGAGATGTGCAGTGGAATGCGCTTGCAATCGGCTGGCGAGCGAGCAACAAGGGTACGCGATGGACTGGGTGCGTTGGTCATGAGACGCACCATGCCTGTGGTGGTCGTGCGGAGGGGCACGGGCGGAAGTATAAGATGGGGCATGTCAAAGAAGACGGTGGGTGTCTCGCATGTGATGGTGACGGGCACGAGTGAGCACGACTGAGTTGACAACGGTGAAACACTGGAGGTGCACGGGGTGTACTGAAAGGCGAGTGTTGCCCGATGGTTTCCCACCGTCGAGGCAGTGGCAGACACACGTAGGTGCTGCGAATCGCGGCACGCGAGCATGCCGGACATCTCGGACAGGGAGAAGAGCCCATTGTCGTTGTTCAACAGGGACACTGTCCAGCGGAGCGCGTGCTCCTTGTCGACGTTGGACAGCGTGAGCGTTTTGGTGAGCACGTGCGGTGCGTTGCAATTCGCCGTACGCAGCACCTCACGACCAAAGTCGACGTTGCTACTGTCGATGGCGAGCATTTGATGACGGGTGCGCGCCGAGACGAGTGCCTCGGCGGCAGGAGGGTCGTAAGGACGGCCGCTAGCAAGGAGGAGGCGCAGGGGAAAGGAGTAGGCTGTGTCGGCGAGCGACGGAGTGCAGCAGATGCGCAGTTGCATTGCTTGTGCTGTGGGAGGCACTTGAATGCGATAGAGATTGAGCGTCTCGTCTCGCGTCAGTTTGCCGCTCAGACGCAGTTCCCGGTTGGTCGTGAGTGCACGTCCACTCTCAAAGATGTCCTCCTCGGCAAGTGCCAGTTCGAAGTCAGGTTGATCCGTGAGATCCACAATCACATGGGCGGGGATACGGCTGCGATTGGACAGTGACAAAGGGACGCTTGTTGTGTGGCCCAGCACCACCTCGTCAAAGGTGTACTCGTCTTCGCCCAGTTCAAGGGTGGGCACGTCGACCGAGGCAGTGACGCGCACAGGCAGTGGCTCAGCTGCACCGCGCACAAGCACACTGAAGGCGGTGTCGATGCGCGCACGACTGGTCGGCACCACGGTCACTACAAGGGTGACCGAGCCACCGGCCACCACACGACCCGCGTCGGGCTGCAACCTGCAAACGGACGACGACCCTGGCGAATTGTATGGTGATGATTGCGCGGCAAAGGTGAATGCGTGTTTGCCACGATTGACCAACGAGATGGAGCGTTCTGTCTTGGAGCGCAGTGGAATCACCCCCAAGTCGATGTGTTGCAGAGAGAGCGTCGCGGTGCCCGGATGAATGGCACTGCGGCATGCCACGGAGACCACTTCGCCGCCGAGAAGGTAGAGTTGTAACGACTGAGAGCAGACGTGTGCACTCTTGAGCGCCTCACGTACGTCCATGGTGACCACACACTCGAGTGTATCGTCGGTGGCAATTGTGCCGTAGCGTGGCTCCACGTTGAAGGCACTTTCTTCGACCTCGTGCGACATGAGTTTCTTGGCAACCGCCGTGAATCGTTCGGCCGAGACTGCCGACGCCAGTGATAAATCTTGTGCGGCCGCATGTGATGCCGACGGTGGCAACCAGCAGAAGAGAGCGGCACTGGTGTGCGACGGATTACGCACAACGAGAGGCTCATGCAAGCACAGCGTGGTTGCAGGGGTGTCGCTGTGGAAGCGAAAGACAAGGCTGGGTGAGGACAGGTGGACGCACGCGGCAACAGCAGTTGCATCAATGGCAATGTCGCGCTGGTGTCGCCCGTTGATGGTAACGCGAGCGGAGACGCCTACAAGTGCACCTGAGGCAACACTAGGCGCATAGGCGAGGGTGAAGGAGGCGATGGCGTGCGCCGGCAAACACTGTGTGTCGATGCCGACAATGGACAAGTCGGGGTGGGCAACAGCCACGGCTATGAGCACGGCCTGGTCGAGGTCGTTGGCAAACGAAAAGGACTGTGCTTGGCTGGTGAGCACAAACGTGTCGCCGAACACAATGTTGGTGGTGGAGAAGACTACGGCGCGCAGTTGGGGTGCAGTGAGTACACGGGAACAAGCAATCTCGTCGAGAGGCGCCGGTTCGCTTGGGTGCACAGTCCTCTCGGAAGTGAGAAGATTAAGATTAAGATCGCGTGACGGGGAGCTGGCAAGGAGCTGGAGCATGGCAGTGCTGGTGCGGCGGGAGTGATGGGGGAGAGTATGTGTATAGCTGGTGCGGTGAATGACGGCCGACGAGTGTCGAGTGGTGTTTGTGGAAGGGTTAGTAGTGGTGGTGGTGGTCGTGGAGGAGGAGGAGGAGGGATCGGGAATGAATGCACGGGTGTGATTCTGTGCCGGTGGCAGTCTCAAGGGGGGGCTAGCGAGGCCGCTGCCGGGCTCCATTCCAATGTCAATCGAGTCCTGATGACTTGTAGCTGTTGTTGCCGCTGTACGTTGGCGACGTTCACTGCTGGTGCGCAAGTATCGAATGTAGCGATCGCGATTGCGAGCGCTCTGGTGCCGTTGTTGGGGACTGAGTTGGTCTGCGGTGGAGGCAGTGACGCGCGGAAGAAATGAAGTCGAAGGAACGGCACGAGTGGACAGGGGCACTGGTGTGGTTGACGAAGTACCGGTGAGGTGAAGAGTGCGCGAGGCAAGACCGCGTGCAAGAGAGACGGTGAGACGAGCGGAGAGTGCGCCGAGTTGTTTGGGTGCAAATGTGACGGTGATGGAGCGGTGTGCGTTGGCGGAGACACTTGCGCCGTGATGAGGAGAGCAGTGGAAGTGTGCCGAGCGGTCAATGTGAAAGTCAATGGGAAGTAGAGTGTTGTGGTTGTGGAGTGTGACGTTGAGTGAAGTGGTGGCGCCGGGGGCAGTCGTGGGAAAGGTGAGACGCGCAGGGTCAAGTGAGACGTGTACTGCGGTGGCTGTGCCGCTTGCCAGTAGCTCAATGGTGTTGGTTGAGCCAAACGCGGCTATTTCCATGCGTGTTACAATAGTTTGGTCCGGGGGCGGTTTTCGTGCGTGTTTCCAAGGCGAAATAAAAAACGACGACGAGTTGTCAGAGAAGGTTGTGTTTAGGAGGGGAGTAAACGCGAGGCGGATGGGCGACGAGGAGTGTGGGCCAATCTCGCCTTCGGGAGTGATTGCGGCAATGGCATCGTCGTGTTGGGCCTGCTGGACGTCGGGGAGCAAGAGGAATTTGATGGTACGAGGACCGTGGTTGTGGAGGAGCGCCGCGCGTGTCGTCGACTGGCCATAGTAGACGGCGTCAAAGTGCAGCTCCGTGAGGGGTGTTGATGGGTCGCCGACGCTTGTGATGCGCAACGACTCGCTTGCAACCGTGCCTACAAGACGTACACAAGAGGGCGCGGCGAGCGACGAGTCTGCCTGTAGTTGCAGAAAAATGCCACGTAACGAACGATCTTCAGTGGTGTCCACGGCGACACGCATGGTTGTGGATTCGCCTGGTTGCAGTGCACAGTAGGCGGGCATGGTGCTGACGGTGCCTGCTGCCTCTGTGGGTTCAGTGCGCACTGTGATGGCGCCCTTCTCACGCCCTGTGTTTGTGATGCGCACCGGCAGCAGCGGACATTGCTCACCGCGCACCAGCATGCCAAAATCCAGAGTGCCTGGCAGCACTTGAAAGTGAGCGGCGGGCGCCAGAGCAACAATGGGAACCACGAGGGGTGAAGATTCGTCGCCGTTGCCCGTGCTCAGGGTGAGCACGTCGGCAGCAGTGCTGCGCTGATTGAAATTGATTTTGCCTAGGGAGCTTGAATGAAGAGCAAAAGTGACGCGAAAGCACAGTTCCATGCCGGGCGCCAGCACGACCGGTTCATCGATGGGTATCGATGGAGTCGTTGGTAATGTCTTTACGGGTGTGGCGGCAATCAGTTCCTTCACGCTGATTCGGCTGACCCAGAAGCACTGAAAGAGGGACGATGGTTGTCAAGGCGACCGGTTATATACTGGCTTACCTTGGCTTGGGGCATGGTTACTTTGACGCGCTTGAGGCATTTGCTCACATTTTGTATTCTCAGAAACTTGGTGACGGGCGGGTGGTCGGGAGTGGTGCCCTGAGGGAGATGGAGACAAATAAGCAAAGAAAATTAAAATTTGATGTTTGTTTGTACTTCGAATTCGAGTGAGACAGGCGATGCCCGCAAGGACATCTCGGGCAGTGCAAAGTAAGTATCAAGTAGAGTATAATTAATTAATTATTAAGTAATAATAATAATAATAATAATAATAATAATAATAATAATAATAATAATAATAAATTAATAGGAAAGTCGAGAGTTGTACTCAATGTCAAAACAAAACTATAATATACAAAACAAAGAGCATATGATAAGAAAATAATAAGAAAATGATTAATAGAGAATCGAGAGCTAAATAATAATAGAAGAAAAAGAATCGAGAAATGTACTGAATCTCAATAATAATATTATAATATTATAATAATAATAATAATAATAATAATAATAATAATAATAATAATAATAATAATAATAATAATAATAATAATAGTAATAGTAATAGTAGTAATAATACTAATAAATTTATTTTATATATTTTTGTATTATTTATTCGTTTCTCTTTTGCTTTGCAGTACATGATCGGACGATGAGAAAAAGTCCGTGAGAAGTTGCTGAGTGAGAACACCGGCGCGCAAGAGACCCAATGGGACGCGCACACCAGGTGCAGCGCGCGTGAGGATGAAGCCAATGGTGTCGTCCTCCTCGTCTTCGCCCTCCTCGTCCGCGTCCGATTCCGCCGAGGGACTTGCGGGGGTTGTGTCGGGCTCGGTGAGTTCAAGGGCTACGCGACAACACTCGGCAATGGCACGTTCCACATCACGAACGACGGCACGGTCAGACTCATCGGGAGCAATGAGGTCGCGCATAGTACGACAGAGCTGGCCAAAGCGACGCGGCGAGAGCACGGCAAGCGTCTCGTCGTTGACCGAGCCAAACGCACGGTAGAGCAAGAGGAGCCTTTCGCCGAGTTCGCCCCAGCAGATGCACGTCATGAGTTTGGCAAACTCGACAAAGGTAATCTGGTCGTTTGCGTCGGTGTCGGCGAGACGGAAGAGTCTGTTGGCGAGTGCGACGATGCGACGACGCGGAATGAGGCGCGTCGGTATGCCACACGATGAAGAAGAGGAAGAAGAAGGGGGCAACGGAGAAGGAGTAGCAGTAGTAGTAGAAGTCGTCGAGGTAGTCGTAGTGGCAGGGGCGGCGGCGGTGGTGGCGGTGGTGCTAGAGGTGGTGGTAGGGCCAGGGGTGTGGAGGAGGGGCAGCGCACAGAGGTCAATGTTGCCGCCCCAGGCAGTGTGAAGGGCGAAGATTTCGCGGAACTGCCGGGCGTGAATGGTTTGCTTGCGCCAAGCACATGAGTCGGAAGGACCAGACGACGACGATGTAGACGACGCGAGGGACTGCTGCTGTGCGTAGTAGGTACCACGCACACGACTCGCCTGAAAAATGTCGTAGAGAATGTTGAGTTCGGCGGTGGATGCGCGCGAGGGCTTGAGGGCAATCTCGGCTGCTTTGATGGCCGCCTGTTTGGCAGTGTCTTCGAACCCTTGCACGACGCGCAGGCGGGCCTCGGTGCGAGCCTTGTCAAGCACGACGGGGTCACAGGCGTCGTAGAAACGTGCATAGCTGATGCGGAGAATCTCGGATATGGGACTGGTCGTGCTGGACTTGTCGACGCTGAGTTCGGAGAGACATGCATTGAGGGTCGAAATGAGTTCACCATCGTCGGTGCAGGCGAGAAGACGGGACGAAAAGGCGTCGAGGAGGGCCAAACCCACTTGAAAGAGCACTCGGGGACCGTCGAGGAAGCAGCAGTCGACAATGGCCAGGGCACAGCGTAGCGGCACTGCACTGATATAGAGCGTAAGAAACCAACTGATGCCAATCATCTGTACCACTCCCAAATGACTCAGGTGCACGTGGAGACGCGGCAGTTCGGCACGAACAAGACTCTCAAAAACAGACTGGTCAATGAGCGCGCCGACCACCTTGGTGGAGTAGTACTCGGGCAGAATGCGCTCGGCGACGGCCACAAGCAGCCAGAAAGCTTCTTCCTCGGGCGCATACAGGAGCAACACTGACGCGACAATGTTCATTGCCTGGCAGTAGCCAATACCAGGATTGTAGAAGGCATAAGCGCGCAGCACACGACGCAGAGCACTGATGCCCCGCTCGTCCTGGTACGCCGGGTGTTCGGGCAGCGAACGGTGCAGGTCGCGCTCAATTTCATCGAGGGTAAGTGGGTTGCTGTTGCGCTCACTGTCGCGCACCAGCTGGGCGTACATGCCGGCATGCGAGCGTGCCTCGTTGGTCGCACCCGAGTACACAGACCACAGTTCGCAGCGTAGCGAGTCCGGGATGCCCTGCACCACCAACTCAGTGTCGGCAATGGTGCGGAACTTGGCCACACCGCGACCCCATGTGTCAAAGTGCATGCTCCACAGGTTCTCCTTGGCCGTCTCGCTAGCGGCAAACACCGCTGCGGCCGAGGCAGTAGCCAGGGCGGACGGAACAGTCGTTGAAGAAGAGGAGTCCATTTGATGACCAAACGTGTGTACGAGGGGTTGGGTGCGAATGCGATTGAGGTCGTTGTCGTTGACCGACGCGCTCGCTTCTTTCGCCGTGGTCAGGGCAAGTTTCTCTTGGAGTGCCTTGAAACGCTGCTGGCCGCCCGTCTCGGGGTGCTTCCAGGCGGCAATGGCATCGGAGGCAGCGCGGAAGATGACACGGCGGTCGCGCATGCCAGCAAAGAGGAACGGGGAGGCGAGGCGATTGCGGGTGGTGATGGCAATGGCGTCGGCAAGATCATCGTTGGGTTTGGTCAACGCACACTTTTGCAAATCCCACACGGGAATAACAATGGTCACACGTTCGTCGTCCACATCCTCATTGCGCAGCGAGCCCCTAAAGCAAATGTAATGGGGCGACACGTAAATGTGACCGCGACAGTGACGAACAAGCGACGGGAGCCACACACTACACGGCTCGTCAGCCGACAGGCACTCTGCCGCCGGCAACGAGAAGAGCGCACGGTACATCTCGTTACGCGCCGACTCCTGCAGCCCGTGCTTGAGTGCGTCAACCGAGCTCTCACCAGCGCGCACTGTCGCCCCGAGAGTGCCCATTGCGTCTTCGTTGCTCTCCAGCAGACGACGCATTGCAATCTGTACCAAGGGAGAGAGATGAGTGTGTTGTCCCAGACTTGGTTGGATGTGCACATACATACACAAATGTGTGTGTGTAAGTTATACCTTGAGAAGTTGAGTCATGAGATTGTATGTTTCGCGGCGGTGGAGGAAAAGAGAGAAGTGGAGGACGCGTTCGCGTGTTTCGATGCGGATTGCGTCGGGAATGAGTCCACGCGTCAGCTCCTTCTCAATTGATGTTACGTCTGTCCAAGGAATGGTGACGGTTGTTTCGGTTCCCAACAAATAACTAAAAGAGAGAGAGAGAGAGAAACAAAGTAAAGCCATAATGAGTGAGAGAGTGAGCAAAGTGGGTTTGGTATACCTGTAGAAGGAAAGGTAGTTTTCGGACAGATAAATCCAGCCTTGATGAGGAATGGAGTTTTTCCAGAGTGAGCAAGAGTAGTAGTTGGCGAGACGTTCCTCGCGAGGCATGTGGGGAAAGCGTTGGTGAAAAGCGTTGTCGGCGGTGGCAAACTTTTTCGTTTCAGTGTCTGACAGTGCTGAACAACGAGAGACAACAACAATAATAATAATAAGTATGAGTATGATTAATGTGGATCATATTCGTCCAATCGAGCATGTAGAGAGCAGGAGGACAGAGAGAGAGGAGGGTGCTCGTGGGGAGTGGCATGGGCCAGAAGGGCGAGGACGGCGCAGTCCACCCAGTGCATATCATCCCCAGTGCATCATTGGGAGTTGTTGAGTGTTGGATGCGCTACCTTGAGAGCCTTGCTCGTTGGCCACCAGGGCTTCGACTTTGGTGCAAATAAAGTCGCGGGCTTCGAGCGGGTCGTCAAAGGCGCTCAGGGACGCTGTAAAAGTGGTGCAAAGCCAATGGTAATCTTTGTCGATTTCCTACAAAACGAAGAAAAAAGCAAAAGTGCCACGAAAACAAGAGACGAGCGGCGAGCGGGGCACGGATGCAATGATAAGTGTGAGGCGATGGAAGCGGGAGGGGGGGTGGAGGGGGAGCGAGTGAGAGTGTTTTTGGGGGTTAGAGGGGAAAGTTCCCCTTTGGCCACACTCGATGTGTACCGCTTGCGTGACGGCCGTGGAAATGACATAGTGGACGTCGCTTTCCTTGACGGTCAAGAGGATGCGGTACGGCTTGGGCGCCGCCTCGCGTAGGTTGTCGAAGGTGGAGATGAGAGTGGCGCCCAAGCCAGTGCCCTGCGAACGGCGCCGCTGCACGCAGAAGTAGTCGTTGGAGTGGATCACTTCCCACAGTGGCGTGCCCGCAATCAGAAGTTCCGACGGCTTCACCCACATGTTTAATATATTTTTGAATTTTTGAGAGTGAGAGTTAGAAGTTGAGACACAAGTCAGTAAAGTTGATTGGTGATCAGTCACTGATCAGGTCTTGGTGATCGGTCTCTCAACAACGAACAAATATTCAAATAATACGTCTTATTAATTAAGTTGTGTGCAATGAGCGACAAGATAGATGGACACAAGGAGGATGTTGAGGTGTCGTCGGATCCGATTCCGTGGAGCGACGAGCCGGAGAGAGAGAAGAAGGACTGGCCGATGGAAACGAGTGACTTTGGCGTGCTGCCACCGCGCCGCCGCCCGGCCGTCACCCTTGCCACTGGTGTGAAGGAGTGCTTGGAGGCGGAAGATCCCACAGACATTCCCATTGAGAGTGTAAGGTTCACTGTAGTGCGATTGTGCTCGTTTTGCGTCAAATCCATCGCCACAGAGGTCGATGGAGCGGCAGAGTGACGGAGACAGATGGAGAGACGGAGAAATTGAGATGGAGAGCGAGAGAGAGCGAGAGAGAGAGACAGAGTCAGAGTCAGAGGAAAGAATATCGGAACTCATATTTATTTGTGGCTGTGATCTCTTAGGCTAAAGTTGTCATGCAATCGCATGTCCTTGCGAAATTCTCTCAAGTCGGAGCGGTTTTCGCCTACCCCTTAGCTCCCGTTTTTGGTAAGCGGCGGTTTTGAAACGAACACAATGGCACTGAAGGTTGACGTTTCGTCTGGTCTAGGGTATCTTATGTTGGGAAAGCGTTTGCCTCTTTCCAAGTTGGCGTTTCAAGCGCCCTTTGTACAAATATCGTTTGCAATCATTTCACTTGCAGTCTACGATATGAAGTGCATGAGTTGGATTTTGGAGGATTATCAGTATAGAGCCCATGCACTCGTGAGAAACGTAAGGAGATAACTTGTTTTGTGATCGTTTGGCAACATAAGTTTGGTTTGTTTTAGGTGGAGCAAACTCGAGTAGATGCGATTACCAAAGTGAGCACACTGGGCGGGTTTCTGGCGATGGGACTTGGAGTAGGGATCAAGGAGGGCACGCTGCGTGCAGGTGCGCGTGGGGCTCTGATGGGGATTCCCGCGGGCACTCTTGCCGGTATTGCATTGATTTTGTTTTGTTTCGTGTGTGTGTGTGTGTGTGTGTGTGTGTGTGTGTGTGTGTGTGTGTGTGTGTGTGTGTGTGTGTGTGTGTGTGTGTGTGTGTGTCT
>CALSCP010001653.1:64539-93473 GCA_943704425.1 Ministeria vibrans ATCC 50519
GTGTGTGTGTGTGTGTGTGTGTGTGTGTGTGTGTGTGTGTGTGTGTGTGTGTGTGTGTGTGTGTGTGTGTAGTGACAGTGCTTTTGACAGTCCTGCTCACACAATGTGATTGCAGGTCCTTGTGTGTTCCAGGATCGACACGGCATTTGTCGCTTTGGACTGCGCTGTGTGTTTCGTGATGCACACACCTACCGTCCCGATGCGGAAACGGCCGCGCAGCTCAGCATTGAGTTGGAGAGCGCCACACCGGAGCGCGCACAGGAGATCCGCAGTCTCATTCCGAAGAACTTTGACGCATTCCTCACGACACTGCCCCACTGTGCCGTAGTAGAGCCTCTTGGCACGACCCTCAATGGACTGGCCAACACCAGCATGGTCGATCTACAGCGCCGTCGCTACAAGTTCACCCTGTCGCAACCCTACCAGCGCGACACCATCACTAAACACGAAGCCACCAGAGACAAAGCCGCAGCCAATGCTGCTGCTGCTGCTGCTGCTGCTGCAAGTGCAGGTACACCGCCGACGCTCACAGACGACACATCTGCGTCAGGTTCCGACCCAGAGATTGCTTTGCGCACGACCGAAAAGAAACTCATTGACTTTACGGACAAACTGATGCTCGCGCCACTCACAACGTAACAGAAGACTTTTTTGTATTGATGATCAAAATCGGTTCTTATGCCGATTCTCTTTGTACGTGCACATAGTGTCGGCAACTTGCCCTTTCGTCGAATCTGCAAGGAATTCGGAGCAGACATCACATGCGGAGAAATGGCAATGGTATTTTACTTCTAGTGCACGCACACGTGACCTAACTCTCTTCTCTCTATCACTTTGGTTCTTTCTCCTCTCTCTATCACTTTGTTTCTTTCTCCTCTCTTTCTATCACTTTGTTTCTTTGTCCTCTCTCCTTTGCAGGCACTGCCTCTGCTGCAAGGAAAAATGAGTGAATGGGCACTACTGAAACGGCACTCAAGCGAAGACATCTTTGGCGTGCAGCTGTGTGGGGGGTACCTGGACGTCACGACGCGCGCAGTCGAGCTCATCAACCGCGAGTGCACTGTCGACTACATTGACCTCAACTCGGGTTGTCCCATTGACTTGGTCTGTCATAAGGTAAGAAGAGTCCTCATGACTGACGCACTCACACACGATACTATAATCGCATGTGAAGGGATGTGGGAGTGCGCTATTGGACCAGCCGAAGAAGCTGAGCAATCTTTTGCACGCCATGTGTACTGTCAGCGACGTCCCCATCACCGTCAAAGTGCGCACCTCGTATCGCAAGCAGCCCAATATTGTCGAGCGGGATGTCCTCACCCAGCTCAGCGCGACGGGTGTGCAGCTGGTAACAGTCCATGGGCGCACAAAGGAACAGCGCTACCAGAAGCTCTCCGATTGGTCCTACATTAACCGTAAGCAAAAAGAAAAACAACAAACATAATAATAAGGGACTAGATCGACTGTAACACATTGTACGCATATCAGAGTGTGCTCAGCAGAGCAGTGTTCCCGTGGCGGGCAATGGGGATATCCTGTCGTATGCGGACTATGTGCGCGCCCGTCAGACAGCCCCCGACGTCAAGGCCGTCATGATTGCAAGGTAACCGCAACATTTGATAGCGTATCTCTCACTCTCACTTCACAATCTCGCTCGTGCTTAATGACCAGTCTCATACGACTTACTTTTCCTACTTTCCATGTACAGAGGTGCACTCATCAAACCATGGGTGTTCCAGGAGATCAAGGAGAAGCGCGAATGGGACATCAGTGCACAAGAACGACTCGACATGCTGAAGCGATATGCACGACACGGACTGGAGCACTGGGGATCAGATCCAAATGTACCTTACAAGAACGCAGGGCAGCAGAGGGAGACTGAGAGAGAGAGGAGGAAGAAAGAGTCAAAGTGATAGAGAGAGAAAGGAGGAAGAAAGAATCAAATGATAGAGAGAGGAGGAAGAAAGAATCAAAATGATAGAGAGAAAGGAGGAAGAAAAAATCAAAAGAAAGAGAAGGGAGGGAACAACGCAGAGTGATAGAGAGGGAAAATGGAAAGAAACATTGTGATACTGACTCGATTCTGTCATATTAGGGAGTTGAGACCACACGACGATTCCTTCTTGAGTTTCAGTCGTTCCATTGCCGATATATTCCAGTTGGTCTTTTAGGTATTCAAATAGGATAACATGCAATCGTAATAATGATTATTTTGAAATTAATGGCGAAAAAGAACTCTGTCATTATTTTTTTGATATTTATTCACTACGCACTGATCTTGATAACTTGATACCCTCTGTTTCTGATTCTTTTACCCGCGTTTGTTTGTTTCTATTTTTATGTGCTTGTGTCCAGAGGAACCAAATACGATCAATCAACGGCCGCCCAGCTTTCGCGGCCGCAACGATCTGGAAACACTCCTTGCCAGTGGATATGTCGGCGATTGGATCAAGCTCAGGTACCGATAATTAATCAGTATTATATTATACACTAATGATGTTTGTATTTTTATCAATTATTGTGTGGGTTATAGTGAAATGATATTGGGCCCTGCTCCGCCAGATATGGTCTTCTGCCCAAAACACAAGGCCAGCAGCTACGCAGCGCCCGCTGATGTATCCATCTGAAACATTTCAAAGCTATATTTGCATTATTAGTGTTCTTTCTCCTCTTCTTCATCGGTCCCATTGGGTGTACAGAAAGCCAGCATCATCTCTTAATTATGTCGCGTCTTTTCCTTTTGTTGGCCTATCCAGTAGGTCGCATATACAAACACACTATTCTCCAACAACTGTGTGATGCCTGACTGCGTATTCCTTGCGGCAGTCCAAGCAACATGACATGATAGAAGGCAAAAAGTGTGTCTTGTGGAACCCTCGATTTTTGTGCAATGCTATTATTATTATTATCAGTATATGAGGTGTATTGCAAATCTTGTCTTGGGTATCTTATCGACAGAGCGTTGCGTCAATCTGCGTCAGTCCGTCTCCCAATGCGCGTCGCACCTTCACGCGGTACTGATTGTCCTTGGCCAGTGGATTCCGTTCAAAGTACACTGTGCGCAGTGCACTGTGACCCGATAGTTTATCGATTTCCCGGAAATCACTTACTTTGTTGTCATTACACTACGTCAAAAGACAACAAAAAAAAATTAAGAACGGTACACTTTTGCCAGATTTTGTTACCCAAAATTCCTCAAGAAGAGTCAATCGATCAAGTGAGTGGAGCGTCTCAATCTGATTGGAACCCACATCCAAAGTATTCAGCGAAACCTATAAAAAAAACAGAGAGATAGATAGAGAGAGACAGAGAGAGACATAAAAAGTGGAAACAAACAGAGGGGAGGAAGAAAGAAACAATGTGATGGAGAGAAAAAAATAACGAGTATAAGATTTCCAAGCACAAAAACAAAGTTCTCCACAGTGCAATTCTGACCAGATCTTGAAAGGGGTCGAGTGAGGAGAGGGCATTGTCACTGAAATAGCCTTCTTCTAATTTGGTCAGAGTCGCAAGTGATTCAATTTCAACCAGTCGATTGGCCTAAAACAAATCATTCAACATACGTCGCATTGGAATAGCAGTGTTGGCCTTACTTGGACACTGAGTGTCTTGAGATTGATAAGCGATTCGATTCCTTTGAGCGACGTTAGTTTGTTTTTGCCCAAGTACAGTTCCTCCAATTGAGTGAGTGTTTCCAGTCCACTCAGCTCCTAAAAGTGAGTTAATCCCCGGTCAGATTCAGTGTGGATAAAAAAGAAGGGGTGTCGTACGCGAAGTCGATTTGCGCCCAATTCCAACAGTCTGAGGTTCGTCAATGACTCGAGTCCTGTGATCTACGAACTGCAAGTCAGAAGCGCCTTCCGACCAACGTGCTTGTGTGTTTTTTACTTGTTTGATTTTGTTTTGACAGAGATAGAGCTTAGTGAGGTGAGTGAGATGACCGATGTTTTCGATATGGCGAATCACATTGAAGGACACATCCAAATGTCTGCAACAATCAACAGGTTCAGGTCAACCAGACAGCATTTCTCTCGTGTCTCAGCCTACGTGAGCTTCACGAGTGCCTGCAGATTCTCAATGTGCGCCAGACGATTGTCGTTAAGGTCGAGAAACTCCAGATCTTCGTGGTTATCGAGATTCTACATGTGAGCGAGTGTGAGAGGTGCAAACATGCAAAAGTGTTGTCGTAGATCCAACCTCAATTTTTGGGATTCGGTTTCGTCGCACGCTCAAGTGTCGCAACGACGTGACCTGAGGGAAGGCAGGAAGTTCTTCCAACTGGGCGTGCGTCCAATCGATTTCCTACTGAAAGCAAGCGACAGTGGCGTCGGACGAAATGCGTTGAGTCATCATCATACGGCGCGCGCACATCAACAGCGAATCAAAACGACATGTCATCGGCACACACCGCCACGACTCACACCCAGACAGACACCGTGCCACGTACCGTTTCGTCTTCGGCAATCGTCTCCGCTAACGGCGGGTGGTCTGCAGCGAGAGAGAGAGAGAGAGAGAGAGAGAGAGAGAGAGAGAGAGAGAGAGAGAGACAAGCAGTGAGCAGATCACACACACACACACTCTCTCTCCGCCGCCTTACAGATGTACGAGGGTCCCGACGACATTTCCTCCTTTTCAACACGCGCAGTGTGCCTTTCGTCTTCGACGTCTGACAAGTCTGAGTCCATTTTGAGAGTGAGCGAAGAAAATAAATTGTGTGAATTGTGAAGACTGAAGAGTCAAAGACTGAAGAGTACAAGTTAAAAGTAGACTAACATCAGACTTTACCAACTGCTCCATCTAACAGTAAATCCAACTATCCAGGCAGGCCCAAATGATTACCGTTGCTCTTTTACGGTTTACAACGGAAACAAACAAACCGCACATCAGACATATGTACTTACAGAAACACATTCAAATCTTGTTCATTGTGATTGTGGGTGGCTGACTGTGACATTGACAAAGAGCACATCGTCGAAATCATAATTCTTGCCGCTAATGAGATCCACTGCACGCAGTCCCCTCAGCGCTTGAAGGCCCTCGCTCACGCCAATCACAGTCAGACACACACTGGCACTCGTTCCGCTGTTGATTTCACCCACATTCTAAAGAAGACAGTGACAGATAGTTATAAGTTAATGCTAGGAGTAATAGAGAGAGGAGAGAGAGAGAGAGAGAGAGAGAGAGAGAGAGAGAGAGAGAGAGAGAGAGAGAGAGAGAGAGAGAGAGAGAGAGAGAGAGAAACAAAGTGATAGAGAGAGAGGAGGGAGAAAGAAACAAAGTGATAGAGAGAGAGGAGGGAGAAAGAAACAAAGTGATAGAGAGAGAGGAGGGAGAAAGAAACAAAGTGAGAGAGAGAGAGAGAAACAAAGTGATAGAGAGAGAGAGAGAAACAAAGTGATAGAGAGAGAGGAGGGAGAAAGAAACAAAGTGATAGAGAGAGAGGAGGGAGAAAGAAACAAAGTGATAGAGAGAAGAGGGAGAAAGAAACAAAGTGATAGAGAGAGAGAAGAGGGAGAAAGAAACAAAGTGATAGAGAGAGAGAAGAGGGAGAAAGAAACAAAGTGATAGAGAGGAGGGAGAAACAAAAAAAAGTGATAGAGAGGAGGGAGAAAGAAACAAAGTGATAGAGAGAGAGACATACAGACAGACAGAGAGAGAGTAGGGAGAATGAAACTAAGTAATAGAGAGAGAGAGATGGTGTGTGCGTGTGCATGTACTTGGCCTGATACTCCCACGACGCGCAGTCCCTCCATTCGCTCACTCACTGAGTTGAGTCGCACTGAGAGTTTTCGATCGCTACATAAAGAGGTTGGAGCAGTGAGCAAGGAGAGAAAAGGAAACAAAGTGAGATAAAGAGAGACGGGGGGGAAAAAAGAAGGAAAGAAACAACGTGATAGAGAGAGAGAAAGAAGGGAGAAAAAAAAAGAAAAAAAACAAAGAGATACAGAAAGTGATAGAGAGAAAAGGGTAAAAGATTAACAATGCAAAATATTGATGATCGAGAGATACTGACCTGTTGTTGTCAAGTTGAAGGACAATGTGAAAGGGAGCAAGCAAAGCGACACTCTGAGGGGCATTCCAAGAACGCAGTGCAAGCTCGTCGATGGATGGAACCTGAAAAGCCAAACACACACAAGACGATAGAACATAGTAAGTGAAGGAGAGAGAGGGAGAGAATGGAAACATAGTAAGAGAGAGGAAGTAACAAGGCAATAGAGAGAAAGAGAACGGGCACTGACAGCAAAAAAGAAACCCACTCAAGGAATGCCACTCAATCACTGACCTTTCTGGGTAATTGACTCGTCTGCAAACGGCCCTTCTCGCCCAAATTAGTGCGCCACACAATGTCAATTTTACCAATTGAGGGAGAACGCTAAAATGGACAGTATAAAACAAAAATTCTTTGGCTTGACATTTGATGTTACGAGTGATTCTCTGAGCGCGTTTTCGAGAGGAGTGAGTTTGTAGAGATATTGTCTGATTTCCTGAGGATTGAGCATTCCGTGAGTGGACGAAAAGGACTCACACACTACAACAAGAGAGAGAAAGAGAAAATGCAGAAGGAAAGTAATAAAGAGACAGAAGAAAGAACACAATGATAAAAAGAAAAAATCGAGTGAGTGAATGGAAAAGAAAAGCTCAAGAGACACCAATAATCCATTAATATTTATACGTTTTCCGTTTGACTTCAAGGAGTTGAGATCAATCGCATCAAAGACAGTTGAAAGGGGTTCAAAGCGAACCGACTTGACAAACATCACTTGGGATGTCACATTCTGCATTTGCGCCTCAAGAAACACACAATCCTATCATCCGCGTCTCGGTTTAGTAATCAGGCATCAATAATTAGTTCACTGTTCTTATGATTTGTCGTACGGGTAAACTGTGTACTTTTGTCTTGACGGCCAAAGGCGGAAGAACTTTGAAAGAAAAGCGCTTTGCGTCAGGAAGACGAAGATCGCCGGAGGGTGCGAGGAACGCCACCGAGCACACCAGACTGCATATTAAAATTGTTATATTTATAATAATATTAATAATTATTATCATTATTATTATTAGCTCTTGATTCTCTATTATTATTATAATAAATTATAATAATAATAATTATATTGAATACCTGTGTAAACCAAGTTCTTTGACATCGTGGGTCATGAGGGCGTCGGTGCTTTCGCCCGGCGCGAGAGTCGCGCGTGGCTCCTTACTTGTGTCGACGAGTGAGACGCGCTGAGACGCCGTTTGCAGCTCCGCCTGCTCAACACCCGGTTATAAAACGTCTCTGTCACAACACTCGTAGTACTGCACCTTGATCGCAACATTCGTGACAGGAAGCTCTCCTTCGTTATGGATACTTATTAATGCGGAAAACGTCTCGCCAAGATAGACCGAATTGCTGCAAAGGGCAGTCGAGTCTGGTCAGTCTCACCTCTCTCTGCCATGCCACCCCTCCTCGTACCCTTTGCTTTGCGGTAGAGCAAGAAACTCGCTCACGCCCATGTCAGGCGCCTCGACAACCGACCCCACCTGAAGTTGTCCGGCGGTAAAGTCACCTGAACCAAAAAACAAAAATGTGTTGTGAGTTGTGCAGCAAAATCATTATTTTTTTTGCACAATTCTGCCTTACCAGGACCCTCTGACAGCTCGCAGGGAACGGGCACGGTCGTCATGAGCGTTGGTCGTGTCAGACGCATCACTAGTGCGCCAACAGGTGAGTGTGTGCTTGTCAGACGCACTCTTGAGTCACCTTTCAAAATAAGCGTGTCGCGCCCTGGCCCCGTGGCCGCCGCCGTCGTCGACGAGGGTGGCGACAGAGGATTGCCTGAGACAACACTCGACGAGCGCGACGGGGTGTTTGTTCTTGCTGGAGATGCCATGACAAAAATAATTATGAATTTATGATGATCCTTAAAATATTTTTAATTCTTACATTATATTTTTTTCAACTGCCATGAAGGCTCGCGCCAAGAAGATTGGCATCACAGCCATTGGCAGAGGGCGTGCCGATGCCGGCTACGACACAGCATTACACGGTACAACTGCTCACACACACACACACACACACACACTCTCTCTCTCTCTCTCTCTCTCTCTCTCTCTCTCTCTCTCCTCCCCTCTTGCTCTCACGCTATCCTGTATGCACATGCATGCATGCATTGGCGCACGCACACTCCTTAAGAACACAATCACACACACACACACACACACACACAATCACACACACACTCAGTCAAGTCAAAAAACAGTATCTTGTCGCAAAAAAATATACTAAACCACCAGCCCTTTCCACTGCCTCACCACCGCTCCCCACAGAGCCCACCTCCCCTAAGCACGCCCCTACCACGCTTGGTTGCTGCGCATTCTCTTTCCTTTATCCTATCAGCTTTTCCTTTTTTTTTCTTCTTCTTCTTTTTTTTTTTCTCTCTCTCTCACTCCATATCGTCATCCCATTCTAATCACCCTTCTCAATCGTTGTATAGACCTTCAAGGACGTCACTCTGAGCAGATGCGCTCGTTTGAGGTCCACACACAGGAGAAATTGCAACTTTTAGAAGAACTTGGCGACTTTGCAAAGAAACGCGCTGAGATCGAGGCTGAATACGCATCCAGGCTGGACCGGCTTGTGGTACGCCGACCCCCTCCCCCCTTGTGCCCCCGTGCACTCCCTGCTTGGCGCCGATGCGACCTCGTTTGGCGCTATTTAATGCCTTGTCTAAAAACGGAAATGCGCTGTGTGACTGTGTAGGAGAAGTACAAGACGCGCATGGTGTCCAAGTACGTCGCTGCACACGATCTCGAAGCCAAGGCGGCGGCGCAGTTCCTCAAGGACGACACCGGCAGAGCGGGCACCACAACGCACTATGTGTGGCGCACCATCCTGGACTGCACAAAGGACATCTCGCGCATGCACTCCACCATCTCGCACACCTTCAGCAGCGACGTAGGCGACGCTGTCAACAATTTGCTGCGCATCACGGCGTCGGCGAGTAAGCAGTGCCAGGAGAATGGCTTGCGTCTGCAAGAGAGCTGTCAGCACAGCCTCAGCGAACTCGAGGAGGCCGTTCGCGCACTCGCCCTCCACGAAGGCCGTCTCGAAGCGGCGCGTGTCAAAGTGGCCAGTGTCAAAGACAAATTGCGTTCGGGCAAGAGCAAGACGTCCACCAATCCGTTTGGCAAGAAAAAGGATATGGCCGACGAACTGGCGCGCGTTCAAGATTTGCTCGATCGTCAGAGCCAACGCACCAAAAACGCGAGAAACACCTACCTGCTCGCGCTGCGTGCCTCCAACGCACACAAAGACCGTTTCTTTGCAACCGAGGCAATCGATCTCATCGACGTCCTTGACGGTGGCTACCATCGCAAAATGCGCGAACTTTTCACCGCCATCTCGGCTGTCGAGCAGCGTGCCTGCAAGGAAGTCATGCGCTCCACGCGCGACCTCCTTGACCGCTGTTCGCGCATCGATGCCTCGCTTGAAAAGGACATCTTCATCAAATCACACCAAGATGCATTCACTAACCCTCCCGAATTTGTCCTTGTTTCGACTGGCTCACCCGCCATTGCCGACACCGAAACGCTTCTTTGCGACGACGAGAGCGCACCCCCTCTCTCACGTCTCCTCGACAACGCCAACGCACGGCTGCGTGAACTTCGCCAAGACGCCGAAGTGTACCAAGAGAGCCTGGCCAAGGCCATGACCAATGCCACACCCACCACCGGCCGCTCCTCATCCGCCTTGGTCTCGCGCACGGGCTCCGAGACTGCCGACAAGCCTGCCACAACACCTGAAGCGACCTCTGACAGCGATTCAACTGCTGCCGACCAGCTTGAGCTCGAAGATGATTCGTATCTTGGTGGAAGGGTACCTCGCGCCTCGAAAAAGTCTTTTTTCTTGTTTTTTCTCATTCTGGTTTCTTTTTCGTTTTGTGTTGCAGAAGGTTCGCCGATCGTCCATTCATTTGGACCAAACGGAAGACATTTCACATGTAAGGATGTTCAGAAAAAACGAAGAAGGAAAAAAAAAAACCACACTCACAACAATAATAACATTATTATTATTATTATTATTATTATTATTATTATTATTATTATTATTAATGTTCATGCTTTTGTCTTGCTGTATAATAGTATGTGGACGTGTATGCGAGCGAGTCACTTGTGCAAGACGACATTTTGAAGCTAGAAACAGTGGTGGGTGCAGTGAGGGAGGTCATGGACGATTTTCTGGAGGCCGGTGGAGTGGTCCGCGAAGAGGCGAGCGGGCGCATGGCCAGTACTGCTCACCTCATGGGTGGCGGCAGTGCTGCGTCAGCAGGAGCTGGTCTCACGAGCATGGCGGGGGTGAGTCTCACTGGCGGCCCTCTCGCTGAAGATGGTGCTAACGAGCCCGCCACCTACATGATGCTCATGGGCTCGTCTGGTGGTAAACGCAAGAGACAACGCGGTGGCGGTGCAACTGCTGCTGCCACCGCTGCTGCTGCTGCGTCCACTGTCGCCGCGGCTGTTGGCGACGACTTTGATGCCGAAGGCAATGCAGCGGCTGCCGTCACAAATACCTCGATTGCCGACCAGGATGGTCCTCCGCCACGCCCCAGACCACCACCGGGTCGCCCACCGCCCCCCAAGACACAACCAGGCGGTCATGAGCACGGTAGTGGCAAGACTGGCAAGGCTGGCAAGACGGGGCGACGTGGGCCGTCGGCTCGTGCCTACGGTGTCAATGTGCAGGCGTACTGTACCAAAACAGGCTTGAGTGTGCCTTTCGTTGTCGACACGTGCATTGACGCGGTCGAGCGGTACGGACTGCAAAAGGAGGGCATTTTCCGCAAGTCGGGTCAGTTGGCGCTCATCAACCAGATGAAGGCGGAGCTGAACAAGGGTCGCAATCCTCTGGCCAACGGGCCGCACAACGAAGACGATGTTCACGCCATTGCGGGCGCATTCAAGCTCTACTTCCGCGAACTACCCGACCCACTTTTCCCCCACTACGACCAGCTCGTCTCCATTCTGCGCATTGCAGACTACGAAGAGCGTCTTAGCGGCATTCGCACCTACCTGCACAGCGACCTTTTCCCTCCCGCCAATCTCGCCACCCTCGAACGCCTTGCCGTGTTTCTCCGCAAAGTCTCGTCACAGGCGCACGTGAACAAAATGCGCGTGCACAATGTTGCCATTGTGTTTGGGCCAACATTGTTGCGTCCACCGCCTGAGAACATGGCCGCCGTCATCACCGACGCGGGTGTCCAGTCGTTGCTTGTGGAGAACATCCTCACGGAGATCGAATGGATCTTTAACGGCGCCAGCGCGCTTATCAAGGGCAAGGCGGCCGACGCGGCTGCTGCCAAAGTCGCCGCCGATGCTGCCTCGGCTGCCGCTGCCGTCGCCGAGGCAGCCGAGGCGGAGGCGCGCAACATGGCTGTCGAAGCAATCTACGCCACACCCGTGCTGAAGAGCGAAGCGCCCAGCGAGACTGAGCAAGAGAGCGACCGTGAGATGGAGATCAAGGAGGAGGGTGTTTTCGAAGATCCTCTTTATGGTGTGCCGCGTCGCCGCTCCAAGACGAGCGACACAGTGACCGCTGACTATGCTGCGACTGGTGACGGTGACGACGACGACGATGATGATGATGATGGTGGTGGTGGTGGCGAGGGGAGCAGTGACGAGGAGGAGGGGTCAGATGAGGACGATTCGGATGAGTCGAGTGAGTCGGACGAGTCGGATGATGAACCTGATGAAATTGAAGTGGGCTACATGATGCATGCGTACACGGCTATGTCTGAAACAGAGCTGACGGTGAAGGCGGGCGAGGAGATCTCGGTCATTGCGCACGGTGGCGATGGTTGGGTGCGTGCACGCCGACCCGACGACACAGTAGGCTACGTGCCCGAGTCATACGTGTCGGTGCTGTGCAAACGCACAAATCCCCGCAAGAAAGTGAAGAAGAGCAGTATTGGCGGTGGCGACGAGCAGTCGATGGGTGAAGATTCGTCAAAGAAACAACTTCAAAAGAAGCAGGAGCCGGAAGAAGAGCAATCGACAACCGTTGTGTCGCGAAATCTCCCGCGTCGCGTGTCGGTCGAGCCGCCTTGTGAAGCTATTGACGACGAGTATGCGACGGTAGTGAAGAAGAAGAGCTTTTCATCTACACTGGACGTGACCAGTGAGGAGATCGCCGCAGCGGCAGTAGACGAACCTGCTTTGACGCCGCCTCCACCGCAGCGTGCCTCCTCGGTGACACCATCACTCCCCAAGCGTGTCGAAGCTGCTGTGTTGGTTGAACCTACGCAGGGACCACCGCCGCCCGTGCGCACCGGCAGTGTTGCAGGCGCTCTCAGTCCCGCGCCTCCTCCCGGTCTAGGCATCACGAAGCCTCTCTTTAAAACCCCACCACCCTTCACGCTCGACGACGACGAAGACCACACCAATGTCGAGAGGCAACCACCGTCTGCAGGAAACGTCTCGTTGCCGCCAAACCTCAACCTACCACCACCGCCTCCCATTTCCCTTCCGTCGCCCACCAACAGCCCTCTGCCACCTCGTCCCGCCCCGTCTGCCGCGCCGCCCGACCCTGACTCGGCGCAGTTTGCAATGCCACCTCCGCCGGCCGCGTCGCTTCCGATCGATCAGTCGACCGGTCTGCTACTGGATGGTCCTGCCTCGCGTCCAGCCTCCACCTCGCTCTCCTCTTTGTCGTCTGCGCCATCCACCCCCAAAGGCCTTCCTCCGCGTGTGCTTAACAAGCCGTTGAAGAAGGTTCCTTTTGCGTCCGTGCGGTCCTCCGTTCCCAACTGTCCACCGACGACTGCGCATCCGGTCACAACCGACGAACTTGACACTTCCTCTGATGACAACCTACCGCTTCCGCCGCCCGTCGATCTCGCTGACCTCCCTCCTCCCTCTTTCTCATCACTCCCTCCTCCTCCTCCACCTCCCTCCGCTGTGTCCGACACCCCACTCTTGCCCGAGAGCCCTCCGACACCGCCAATGCGACTCAGCTCGGACGACGACACTGCTCATCTACGCTCCTCACCACGCAAGCTCACCTCTCCCAAACTGGTACGTCGCACAAGCGACGCCAAAGAGGATGTGCCCATTGGCGAGCCGCGCGACAAAGACAAAGCCAAACCGCCTCGACCCGCTCCGCCCGTCTCCGCCCGCGTTGCCTCCGCCGCCGCCCTCAACGCTGGCCGCAAACCCCCTCCGCCCCTCTTCCAGAAACACTCATCGCCGTCTCTCACGGGCAGCATCAGTGCGGGTAGTAGCAACAACAGTGAGGCCAGCAGCGCGCCGCTCGACGTCGGCAGCCCTGCCATTCCGCAACGCAGCTCGTCTGCCACCATGCGCCCCCCTCCCCCGCAGAAGCGTCCCAAGCCCAAGGCCGCCGTCCTCCCACCTTCGTCGTCTGCCGCCCAGCGTAACAGCGCTCGTTCGTCGCGCGTCAGTTCCGATGGACCGCCTCCAATGGACGAAATGGACGACGATGAAGATCTCATTTGATACTGTAACTTTTTTTTAAAAAATTATGTTTTTTGTTATGTCTTTTCACTTTTTTTTTGGGACGAAGGTGTTATGTGTTGTTTAAATTTTAAATCAATTTTTTCATTTCGGGACAGTAAACAAAGGGTAAGTGGTAAGCATTGTAGTTGAGAAAGCCAAAGAGAAGACGGTCGGCGGCACTTGCCTGTTGGCTGTGGGCGTAAAAGCGACGCAGCTCAGCGTGTTGGGCTGCACTGAGGGACTCGCCCGTGCTTATACTCTCATTGGCATCTGCGTTGGTGTTGCGTGTGTCGCGAATCTCCCGAAGGAGTGTTGGAAAGCGGTCGTGGAAGATGGCAAGGACGGGAGTGCTGCTCAAGTGAGTATACAGGTCGGGAATGAGACGTTCGTCGAAGCGATCGACGAGACGATTCAGCAGGCGTTCCGGAAGACCAATGAGCGCTAAAAGATTTGCGACTGGCAAAGGAGTTGTACGGGTGCAGGTGAGACCCTCAATGAGACCATTTCCATCGAGATGGATGGAACACAGGGCAGAGAGGGTGGTGTCCTCGACGTCGCTCGTTTCGGTGGTGAGTGTGCGTGCCTTGTGTGCTGCAATGGGCTGTGGGGTGCGCACTAGCAAAAACTCTTGTGCGTCTGGCAGAGTCCCACCCATAGCTTTGCCGCACGTGTACTCGGGCGGAGTCACTGTACTCGTGCTTATACTGAAATCGGACGTCGAGGCATTGAGCACCCGTGCAATGAGACAGTCGGCAAGTCGTTCGCCCACCTCGACTGAACTGGCCAAGCCATGTGCCCCCGTGTCGCCCGCACGCAAGCGACGAGGAAACTTGGTGAGTGGACCGGCGGCGAGGACGAGCGGATCATTGGTGCAAAAGGACCACGGGTCGACGACGAGACGGTGGTCGAAGACGAGCGAGGCATCGTTGGCGGCACGCACGATGTGTGAATCGACTGTGCGATGGGCGAGACACACGAGAGTGGAGCAGGCAAGACGAGTACCGTCGGAGAGCTCGACGGTGCCCAGAAGCTTATGATCACTGTACAAAGGGCGGTCGTCAGGTAGAAGGGCGAACACAGTGGCGTCTGTCGGACCGACAATGGTCACTCCCTTGGCCTTGAGTGAGACACATACACGATTGTAGAATGCGCTTGTGCTGAAGCGAGTCCAGGGTGGCGTGCCCTTGGTCGGTTGGTGGCTAAGGACCAGGACAACCTTGGAGGGCGCAATTCCCATGCTAAGAATAGACTGGACGCAACAAACGGCGTCGAGTGTGTCGCCAAGGACCACAATGGGACGCACAGCGTCACGCAGCTGCTGCACCTGTAGCTCGGTGAGTGGTGGTGGCGACAAGACCGTGCCAGGTACTGCACCGTCAACGTGTGGGGAGGCACTGTCACTGCGAATAGTAGTGCTAACAGTACCGCTGACGACTGAAGCGGAGCTGGGAATACGAACGGGGAGTAGCGGAGAAAGACCATGCAACAAAGGCACTGCTGAGGGGGAAATGCAGGCGGGAGAGCGCACAACGCCCGTGGCTAAAATGGGACGCGGGTGTAGAAATGTCTCGAAGAGATGCGTGTGGAGAGCAAGACGATCGGCGTCGGTGTTTACCGTAAAAATGTGCTGCGCTTTGTAGGTTGTTGTTGTTGCTGTTTTTGATGTGCCGCGCTCGCAGGTATATTGTAGACCGGTGGCGAGCACAAGAAGATCGAATGGAAGGGAGTCATTGGAAGAGAGAAGCACACGCTGACGACGACGGTCGATGGCGACGAGAGATGAGTTGAAGTGCGCGACAAAGGATCCAAGTGACAATTGAGCGAGCTGTTGTGCAGTAAAGCAATGTGACAAAGTGCGAAAGGGAGGCAAATTGATGGGGTGCAAGAAGGGCGAGTGGACGGGCGCCACAAGAGTGAGGTGGGTGAAGAGCAACATGGGATGGTAGACGAGGGAACGAAGAAGAGCCAGGGTCGTGTCTGAGGCGCCCACGAGCACAATGCGATTATTGATGTGAATGCGCGGCTGAGCAAGCGTGTGTGGGCTCATGAGACGCAAGTGAAAGGTGTTCTCTTGAGGGGTGTGTGGGTCCTCAGAGGACAAGGGCATATTGCGACGTCCCTCATGTGGGCTTGGGTAGACGATTTGTCTGCGAGGACGAATGGGCAGCGCGTGCAAGCGAGTGAGGGTGTCTGTGTGAGACAAATTTGGTGGCTTTTGAGAATGTGTATGAGTGCTGACGTTAGACGTGCGGTGGTAGAGACATGTATGGCCCGTGTAGCGCATAAGGAGGGTGAGTACACGCGAGAGTTGTGCGCTGAAGAGTGGACTGAGCAAAATGTGAACGATTGTGGCGTGTCCACTGGAGTGCTCCCACATCACATAGTCTTCAATGTCGTAGCGTGCGCGCAGACGCTGTGCCTCGGCGGGTGAGCAGTCGGCGAGCAGGAGTGCGCCAATGAGCAGTGCTGGAGCTGGGGGTGCGTGTGCACTGGCGGAATTGCTGAGAATGGCGTATGCGTCGATGCGCGTGCCGGAGGGCCCTGGGATGCGCGCAGTGCCACGCACCGCCCGCTCACTAAGCTTCAGCGCTTCGGTGATTTCCTCTTGCAGTTTGTCGTTGTTTGGGTGGTGCGTGTTGAAGAGTGACTGCAGGTGTGTGAGGTCTGAGTCGACCAGAGGGCGCACAGAAAGATGGTGGCGCTCAAGGAGGGAGCGACGGTGAAGAGCGTACAGTTGATGAGAGGAAGACATGCACGTCGCATGATGAGTTGGTGTGTGCGTGCGCAGGGGGACGCGCGTGAAGTAGCGACTGAGGGCACACGCGGAAATGTGTGCGGTATGAGGCAGAGAGAGAATGACGAGCGAGGCGGAGGCACTGAGGGCATACTGGGGATCGGTGAGGGCGGTATCGAGAAGGTCGACGGAGCGACCGGAGTGCTCGGGGGCGATGCAGAACAGCTGCACGGCAATGACACTTGTGCTGGGACTGTCCTGGGGACTGTCCTGGAAGGGCTCGAGATGAAAGGCACTGCGAAGACTGTTCATATTGACGTCGTTGGTGAGTGAGAGAAACCCCACGGCGTGTCGATGATACTCGACTACGAGTGCAAGGGTATTTTCACCGTCCGCTTCGTCGATGAGATTCGCAAGGAAGAATTCACCAAAGGTTGATTGAAGCACTTCGCTTTGTCTCTCAAAGATGTCCATGAGATCGTCGTGGTCTTCGACGCGGGCACGACGCACACGCAAGTCCGGGGACACGTGGCGTCGTTCAATGCATACCAATACAAGCGGCGATATCGATGCGGCAAGCGGTTGCGAGCTGTTGTCGTCGATTCCATCGTCGTCATCGTTGTCGTCCTGATGGTGAGCACAGGGTGGTACGTCAATGAGACCATGTATGTCCATGACGTGAGGCAGAGGCGAGCTCGAGTCAAAGTCGACGCAATCGTCGTCATGCGCAGTGTCGGCACGGGGTTTGCTCGCCAGACACAGACTGGCGTCTGGAAGGGCATCAAAAGCAAATTTGAGCACGTTGAAAAAATCCACCTAAGGTACGACGCGTACGTATACATTGAATAGGGAAACATATGGTATAAGAATTACATTATATCATAAGTATAAAGTATAAACGTACCTCCGTGATATGATCGCTGGCAAAAAAGGCTTGCAGGAAAACGGTGCGGTTGGGCTGAAAGAGAAAGCGACAAGGTTAGATTTCGCATTGGGCGCTTGTTTCGTGTCGTACAGTTAGCGATGGGAGGATATCGGACGGGAAATCAAATGAACGGAGATAATGAGCCTCCCAGTGGCGCAACGAGGGGGAGGGAACGGTGGAGAAGACCGCAAGCGCCTGGGGAAGGTCTGTTTCCATGGCGACGACGGTGAGCAGGCTCTGCTCGACTGCGCTGTGAAGCATTGCCTCTGAGGCAGCGCCAATTGACGAGCACACAAGACTCAAGTTGGCGAGGGTACCGGGCACGTCGCCGTGGTGGCCTTGGCGGATCATCATGATTGAAATAAATTGACTTAAAAGTCGAAAGTGTGTTTTGGTGAGTGGCGATCACTCACTTGTGACCGTACTCACCAACAGTCACCGTACTAACTCGGGTGTAAGTGAGTTGACAGTTGTATCTTCATAGTCCATACTCCATAGGGCGTAGCTACTAGTTAGTAGTACCTAGTACGTTACGCGACTTGATTGAGTTGATTGAGTCACTTGATAATTGTCAGAATTATACTTTTTTATTGCTACTTAACATATATAGCTTAATCACACTTGACATGTCTTGGTTCGGCGGCAACTCCTCGGCAAAGCTCGACGAGCAGCTGTTCAATTTGAAAGTAGGGCTTTTTGCGATTGAAACGATATTCTTTGCTGATGCGCTGTTGGCGTTGCAGTTCAGCTCAAAGCAGCTGGAGAAGATGGCGAAGAAGTGTGAAAAGGAGCAGGCGGTGCAGAAGCTGAAAATCAAAAAGGTTTGAACTCCGTTTTGTGTTGGGGAAATTTTGAGACGAGTTAGCTTTTTTTTTTGTGTGTGTGTGTGTTTTGGTCGAGTTGGGATTTTCTGGTGGGTTTTGTCACGGATGAACGCGTGTGGGATGTAGGCGATCCAACAAGGCAACACGGACGGGGCACGGATCTACGCTGAGAATGCGATGCGGAAGAAGACAGAGGGCAACAACTTCCTACGGCTGTCGAGCCGACTGGACGCAGTGGCGTCACGCATCCAGACGGCGATCACGATGAAGCAGGTTGCCGGCAGCATGGGCAGCTTGGTCAAGGGGCTTGACTCCGCCATGCGGTCGATGGATTTGGAGAAGGTTGTGAGTGCAAAGAGGGGAATTGTTGTGTCGCTCATGGTCGGTTCTGTGTGTGCACTTTGCAGATTACCATTGTGATGGACAAGTTTGAGAAGCAGTTTGAAAACATTGACGTGCAAACGGGTGTGATGGAGTCGTCGATGGGTGCAGCAACGAGTTTGTCGACGCCCGAAGATCAGGTGGACAGTCTCATTCAACAGGTTGCCGATGAACACGGTCTCGAAGTGGCTGGCATGCTCGACGCAGCACAGGTATCAAGAAGAGAGAGGCGTATTAATCAAATCAAGAAGAAGGAGATAATTCATTTCAACTGATGTGTGTGTGTGTGTGTGTGTGTGTGTGTAAGGTGTCGACTGAGTCACCCGCGGCCACTGCTGCCTCTACCGAGAGAGACGCCGATGCCGACTTGTCTCGCAGACTTGCGCATTTGCGTGCCGATGCCATGTGATTCTTGTGAATCTGTTTGAAGAACTCTCTTCGTGTGTTTGTACAATAAAGAAAGGTGAAGTGAAAAATTGAGTACAGCTCTCGATTCTCCGTTTATTTTTCTATTATTTTTCTCTTATTCAATAATTTCAATTATTTTTTCGTGTACAGCACCCCACGGTCCCCTCTCACGCTCCCCACCACGCACATGGAGTGGACATGCAAGCTATGGGTCCACGAGCAGCAGTACCCGTCTGGTTCGCGTCTCCGCCGTGCAAACCACTCCGCTCACCCTCTCGCCCTTTCCCTCACCGTCTCGCCCCTCCCCTGCCCGTCTCGCCCCTTCCCTCCCCCCCGCAGACCTCGTCTTGAACACAGAGACATTCCCGGGCGTCCACGAACTCGATGTGCTTGAGATCTTCAGTCCCGGTCGGCCCAACGTGTAAGTGACCAGTGCACCAGAGAGCGTTCTAACCCCACCGCAGACGCGTCATTGTGCAGGTGCCGCTCATCACGCCCACGAACCAGCTCAAGGGCGGCCGCCTGTCGCTCAACAAACACCTTGCGGACACCTTCCGCTTGCAGAACCGCGGCGACGTCGTCGTGCGGCAGGTGGATGCCGCCGAGACGACCGTCGACTTTGTCCAGATCCAATTCAAAGATCAGTACCTTAGTCGACGCGACATGTGGATGTTCAAGGAGAGTCTTTGCAACCAGTGTGCCTTTGTGAAGAAGAAGGTTGCCAACCGAGCTCAGGTAAGGAACCCAAACCAAAAAAAAGACGAGACGGCAAAACCATTTGTTTAAACTGTTTGTTTGTTGTGCGCCTCAGGTGCGCGAGATGGTTACGCGCGGTCAGAGTGTCTCCAGCGGTCTCATTGGTCCGCAAACGAGAATAGTCTTCCGCTCGGCGACCGCCGAAATCCTGCTGATGATTCAAGTGTCGTCGGAAATGTGGGAGTTTGACGCGACCGGCGATCTTTTCTATGAGTTGGCTGTCGACGGATTTCTTGCAAAATTCTTCGATTCGCTGCGACGTCTCGAGTGCAACCACGACATTACTGTGGTCATGTTTGCACGGTGCACGCGTCCCGACCCTCATCAGAAGAACGAGGGCACTGCCGCTGCAGCGGTGCTCACAGAGGACCTCTACCGCGTTGTGGCTCAGACGACCCTGCGCTCGTCCGATCCGCATTCGCTTGTACGCCCCATCAAGCGCCTCTTTGCCAGCTTCACACGTTCTGCGCTACTCGACGGCGCACGTACCGTCGTACCGGCGCAGCAAAGCTGTTTTCTTGAGGCAATCAATTTGGCACTGAACCACTTTGAGCTGTCGTTCACCGATCGCAATCTGGAGCGCATTGGACAGTCGATTGTGGTCGTAAGCGCGGGTACGGGCGTGTACGACGTCGACCGCAACCTCACGCACATTACAAAGCGCCGCATGATGGACTCGGGCATTGGCCTTGAAGTCATCTGCGTGCGCCCCCCTCCCCCTCACATCACCCCACTCATTCGCTTTCGTCCCTCGCCCGACGATCTCTCTGCTGCACGCTCGCGTCCTCCATACAACATGCCCCACTGGATCCACACTGCTTTCTACACCGAACACGACGCACACCACGACTCCTCCGCCAATGGCGCAACCACTGCTTCCGCAGCAACAACATCCACCACCACCACCACCACCACCCCCACACCAGTTGAATCATCATCCACTGTGACGCCGTCCAAATCCTCTGCAGCCGCAACAAGCGCCTCCGTCTCCGCACTCCTCCCCACCCGTACACATCACCAGCGTCGCAAACAACGCTTCACACCGACCCTTCTGACCCCACTCTTGCGCCAACACGCCGCCAACCCTGCCATGTCGTACCGGCCTCGTCCCCCCATGCCTCTTGTGCTCCTCCCGTCCCCTACGCCGCGCACTTCTTCCTCCTCCATTCTTGCTCCCCTTACCTCGCCAGGCCCCTCGTCCGCTCCCGCGGGACCCCCCATCTTTGGCACGAGTGCTCCCGAGTCTTCCTCCGGCAGCTACATGCACGCCAACAAAGGCGCGTTCCCGTCGAGTGTGGGCGCAGTGACGGGCGCCGCCAGCTTCACGGGCACTGGCAAACACAGCGTGGGCAGTGTCAGCAACATGGCCCATTCAAACCAGCCGCTGTCGGCCGACAATCTTTACACCATGCACATGTCGCACATTGACCACGATGTGGGTGTGTTTATCTACGAGACAGCCAATGCGTCGGCCGACACCGCTGAGGTGCGTCGTAAGCAGTCGCTCGATGGGCAATCTCATCCGCAGCAGCGGGCCTCGTCACAACAGTCGGCGTTGGGTGGCGCTGGCGGGTCACCGTCAAAGCTAGCGATGCGACGACAAGAGCGCATTGGTATGTTGGGGCCCTTTGGGGGCGGCGGAGTCGACTCGAAGCGCACTCGGTCGTTCGTGTCGACGCTGTCAGGCGAGACGGGCGCTGCCGACGACCAATATTCGCGATCGTACGAAAGTCGCTCACTGCACGACCGTATTAGTATCAAGGATGTGCTGGTGGAAAACCGCGAGGCGGAGGATGCCGAGGAGAGGAGTGGGGACAGCCGTGCGCTGCGCTGGCTGAGTCGACGTCGACGACGACACCTCAGTATGGACGCAGGTTATCGAAGGAGAGGGGATGAAGATGACCACGAGGGTGATGATGAGGAGGAGGAGGAGAAGAGATCGCACGGGGAATATGGGTGCGAGGACGAAGGAGAAGAGGAAGCCGAGGGCGAGGGGGAAGAGGGCGAGGAAAGTGGAGAGGATGCTGACGACGACGGCGAGGGTGAGCTGCAAAAGGTCTGGGCGATTGAACAGCATTTCAACACGCGCGACAAGACTGTAGCGCTAAGTAGCACATTGCCCGTGCCCACCACTGTGGTTCCTCCCCAGCCACCTACCATGGCGAGCAACAACAACAAGGACTTGGGTGCCGCCTCAAACAACACTGGTGCGCCGCCTGCCTTTTCTATGGCCCCCACGAACACCACCACCACCTCTGCGCCCTTGCCCTTTCTCACCTCGGCTCGTCACACACGTGCCTCTACCTTAATCAACGCGCCCCAATCTCAACTACAGCATCAACAACAGAGCAGCAGCAGTCGGCAGCCCGAAGAGGACACCGAGACACTTCGCGGCGCCTCGTATGGCAGCAGTCCCGAAGTGGCCGTGCTTCATTCAGTGCGTGCCGGTGCGCCCCCCGAAGAACATCTTAGTCGTGCGCCTGCACTCAATCCGTTTGACCCGCGTGTTGAGGACCGTGACTCGCGACTTACAAGCAACCGTCGCCGCTGGACGCACGTCTTCCCCACTCCCGAAGATGCGGCGGCTCATGGTGGCTATGCCATTGACTGGCGCTCGCTCTGCACACCTGCCTGTCTGCCCCTCACAACCAACTACTTTCCGACACGCAAGGAACTCGAACGTCTCTACAAGGAGGGAGCCTACCAGGTGTCCATCGACGACGACGACGGCTTTACCATTGCAGCCGACGTTGCCTTGCGCGAGCTTATTCTCCAGCGTCTCGTCCAGGGCTTCCAGATGATCGTCGACAACGACAATCTTGTTGCATTCCAGTCTCTTTCTGCTACCGCACCCAACCCCTCTACTGCCAGTAATTCTACGACTAGCACCGCCACAGCAGCAGCAGCAGCAGCAGCAGCAGCAGCAACAGTCAACCCCAGCACCGTCAACCCCACCGCATCCACTGTACTTCCCAACTCCTCTGCGTCGTCGTCCACTTTGCCCACCGCCATGTCTCAGGCAGCTGCTCCCTCTTTTCTCCGCCTCTCATCAGTGCTTCTCGGCGTTGGCTCCGCCTCGCACAACAATGAATTCTTCATGTCAATGGGCAAGACATTCCATCGGCTTTCGTTCGATACGGACCGCGCGCAGTCAATCTACGTGACGCGCTTCCTACGCTCCGACCACAAAGAGCTTCCTCCATCGCCTTACACATACATTCTGCAGTCGAGCGAGACGGACGACGTCCTTTGCACGACAGAAGAGCACAAGAAGAAGAATAAAAAGGAGGAAGAGGAAGAGGAGGAGAAGGAGCGGGGACACGATGAGAAAGTGTGTGGTGCGGCGCGTCGTGGCGTGGGACTGCACCACGAGGAATGTCGCTCCGTCTCGTTTGTATCGCCCCCCGAATACGGCTGGAACAACCAGGACATGGTCATGTGTGGCATATTTAACGATATTCGCAGCCGTATCCAGTCGTGGCGCACGCGCTACGTGCTGGTGCCTCACGCTTACACCGCCGAGCCGACTCTGGCGCAGGAAGAGGCTCGCATGGAGTCCTTTTTGCGCTTCCTCGACATCCTTAACCGTACCGCACCCGACCTCTCTGTTATCCTCGAGCCATCGGCGCTTTCCTCGTACGACATGGCACCACCGCCCGTCAAGGTAGAGCCTGCTCCGTCCACCCTCGGCAACCCCGGCACCCGACTCGCTGCATTTGCGGCCGCCATTGGCTTCACTGGCGCCGCCCCCGCGTCGCCACCGCCGCCCTCTCTTCCGCACGATGCGCCCATTGACGACGTGGTGTCGGCCATGACCCACCCCAAACATGGCCTACCCTTTGCGCGCGGTCGCTCCCACCCCCACATTGTGCTTGGCTCCGACGCCGTCACCTGGGCCCTCAAGCGAATCACCGGTCTTGCCACCATGCCCTCACGCACAGACGCAGTGCGCTTCCTCGACACACTTGTGAGCGAAGGCCGCCTCCAACGTCTTGTCCCGCGTGCCTCTACTGCCATTCCCAGCCCAACAACAGCGACTGCGACAACACCCTCTCCACCTGCCACCTCCAGCATCACTACGAGCACGACGACGACATCAACCACATCCGCTGAGCGGGACGCGACAACTCCACCGTCACCCATCTCCTTTGTTGACGGTCCCTTCTTCTACCGTCTTGTACTGGCCCTCGACAGCGACACCAGCGACACGCCCTTGCCCCCTCGCCCACTTCGTGCGTCCTGCGAGGCCCGTCTCGACCTGGGCGACGCCCCCGCGACTGTCCCCATCAAATCGTCGCGCGAATGGATCTCGCTCTTTCACGACGCGACCTACCATCCGCGCGAGTCCTTTTCTCTCTCGCTCTACTGGCTCGTTGCTACTTCATCCTCTGTCGATACCCTTGTGCAAACATGGTCGCGTCGTGCCCAGTCGTGCGGTCTGCAGCTCTGTCCCGTTCCCTTTGTTGCCCTTGCACGCGACACGCGTCCCTTCTTCACGCCGATCCGTCTCCCCGTCCCTTCCTCCGCCAATATTCCCTTGCTGCTGCGCCAACTCGGTTACCTTCTCGACCGGGAGGGGTCCCTTGAGTCGCCCCAGTATGTTCACTGTTCGGGTCACGCACTCGTGTCCATTGTCGAGAACGGTACGGAGGCACACCACTCATACCAGCGGCTTGCATAATAAATCAAATAACTTTCGTTTTTCTGTTTCTCGTAGGCACCACAATTTTGTTTGTGCGCAACTGGTTGTTGACGAACCGATGGCGACTGACAGGCAATGCGAGTGTGCTTGCAAAGGAACTGCGTGACAAACTCGCACAGGCACACTGACTTTTCACAACTCTTTTATACATACACTACAATAATATTACGATTGATTGTACACCAATATAACACAACACCCCTCCCTCCCCTGTTTAGTAGTAGGGGTGAAACCCCGATTGATCAAGACGAATATAGCACAACCCCCCTCTCCTGTTTAGCAGTAGGGGTGAAACCCCGATTGATCGAGGCGCAATTCGATTCGACTGGGAGGCAGGTGAGGCGCAAAGACAACGGAGAAGACACGCGAAGGGTCGCAGGCGGCGGAGGCGTCTGCAGCGTGGCGATGTCGCCGGGCAATGAGAAAGCGTGCGTGGATAGCATTGGACCAGGTGAGTCCCAGTGCAGGAATGACGCGCGAAGGACCTTCAAGACGAGTGGTCGCTGCGCTGCCGTCGTTGAAGTGGTCCGATACTTGATTGACAATAACGATGGCAACGTGAAAGAGTTCACAGAGACGGTGAAGACGTCGCGAAAGCGTGTTGAGCTTGAGAGCCTGTTCGCGTCCGCCGGTGCTCGCACTATTGCCGTCGTTGTACTCGGCACGAAATACAGCGGCAACGGAGTCGATGACAATGAGACGAACTGGTCGTGCACTCAGGAGTGCGGGAAGCGAGCGGTCCACCACGTCCAGCAGATCGTCGCTCGTGTCGACACAGGCCACTAGAACACCATCAGTCAACTGCGATGCCGTGTGCCTTGTCGCTGGGTGTCGTTGTGTCCAGGCCTGAGCCATGTCGGCCAGGCGACGATGCGGAAACTTGTCTTCCGTCGCAATGTACACAGCCTCTACAATGGTTGAAAGAGATTACAGATTTTGAACGTATGCTATAGCAAAAGTCGAACCTCCTTCGAGTCCTCCGAGGCCGAGCGGTCGCTGAACAGACAGACACAGTTGCAGACACAGTTGGCTTTTGCCCGATGCACTTTCGCCGACAATCTCCGAGATGCCCGGCAGCAAGAAGCCTCCTTGCAGAGCCGCGTCAAGCTCAGCACACCCAGTGTCAAGCCGCTGTCGGCAGGAGTGCGTGTCGAGTCGCATTGCCTGGACGGTGGAGGGCGTACGGGCGTAGACAGCAACGGCTGCAGCGCGTAGCAACGCAGCGGCGTTGACTGTCGCAGGCGCCACCCGCTTCTGCAGCTCGGCAGCGGAGCAGCATAGAATCTTGTGCGGTAGATCGAGCCCATCTGGAAGAGGGGGTGTCAGAAGGGCTGGTCAGCGCAGAGACGCGACGTACGCTGTGCGAGAAGAAGACGCGCTTGCGACGAGACGGGGGCCGTGGCCAGAAACCCGTCTTCGTCGCTCGACGACGCCACTGTCGAGTCTGTCATGTGTACAAGCAAAAACAAACCGAGCCAAGCTGGAATGTGTGTGTGGACGCTGTAAGTTTAATCAAGAAGGAGAAAAGTTGTGATCATTGTGTGAGCATTCAAAAATCAAAATTATTTTTTGTTTTCATTATGCGCAACTTACTTGTGATAGGTGTGGCTGCGCTGGCTCTGTGCGATCAAGGACGCGCCCACTGGCTTTCGCAGATTGCGCCTGCAAGCGTGCCTGGCGCTGATTTTGTCGACTCCATTGACACGGTTGCATTTTCGTCTGCGGCGCAACCTCTGATGCACCGGCACCTTGTGGGCACGTCGTCGCTGTCCAGGCCGTACTCGGCGTGGCTTGCCGTTGCCCATCCGTCGCACTTCCACTTTGCGCTGCCCCGCGACCGGTGCGGCCTGCGTCAGCTGACGACGGTCACGTCCGCACACCACCGCTGCAAATACGCCACCAACGGCGCCTTTTTCGACATGGACCAGGGCAATTGCATTGGGAACATGATTACCAATGGAACGGTTGCGCAGGCGTCGTCGACGAGCGCCGTTCTCTTTGGACTGTCCGCTTCGACGCACAACTTCGCGCTGGGCTACCTTGCCGATGTACACGCCTCTCCTGCCCCGCTCAGCGATGCCCTCAACGGCCGAGGTTGGCTGGTGCGCAATGGAACAAGCTATCTGAAGGAGAGCGCAAGCATCGAAGGGATTTCGTCGTCGTTTATTCTCGAGGAGGTGAGGAGGTGTCAACATCAGTCATGTGTACCCTAACCCTAAGATAATAATAATAATAATTATTATTATTATTATTATGTTTCACATGGATGTATCAGTGGGTTGGTAGACTTGGGGGTTGGGACATTCCCACCTCAAAGTCTACGACGGCAGTATTGTACCGCTCTTGCTTTGGCATTGATTACTCTTGTTTTTTGTGTGTCTATTCTATGTAGGCACCTCGCACAGCAGTGGGCATTTTCAGGAATGGAACAATATTCCTGGTAGAGGTGGATGGACAGGAGAACATTAAGACGGGCATGGACTTGAACGAACTGACGGCCTTGTGTCTATCGCTCGAGGCGCTGCACTGTGTTAATCTCGACGGAGGCGGTTCCTCCGTGAGCACTCTCGACTCGAAGGTCATTTCGTACCCGACATGCCAGGATACGTCAACAAAGTGCGAGAGGGCCGTCTCGTCCATCACGTGTATTGTTTGAAGAAAGAGCCAATGCTATGTGCACTGTGTGTGTGTGTGTGTGTGTGTGTGTGTGTGTGTGTGTGTGTGGTATCAACAAAATATCAAATTTTACAATGTTTTATTATAAGAGGTGGGCGGTAGCACGCCACGCAGCCGCCTCGCGTCGCGTGTTGGCCAAGAGGTAATCGAGATCGGCGCGAGCGGACGATACGGGTCTGAATGAAGAGGGGCGAGGAGGGGTAGGGCCCAGAGTAAAGGGAGCCGTCTGGTAGGCGGAGAGACGCGAAGGAGCAGGGCATGTAGGAGTTGAGGTGGGCGGTCGCGTGCGCTGGCGCTCGCCGAGGAAAACCACGTTGGACTTGTGATGAACACTGAAGGCGGTGAGGACGTCTTCGAGCTGTGACTCGGACGCGGTGCGAGCCCAGCGTAGGAAGCGAGCATCAGCGGACGTAGCATGGTCAAGAAGAAGCGGCGGCTCGTGCGACGCAAGGCGCTGTGTCTCGGCACTGTACACGCTGAGAAAGAGCAAGATTTGCGAGGCGATGGAGCGCTGGCGGTCGATGCGGGGCCATGATAGAGGAGGAAGACGCAGATGGAAATGGTAGGAGGGGGGAAGATTGGAGGAGGCACGACGGAGAAAACGCGCAATGAGGTCGAGTTGACTGTCCGTGTCGAGTGCACTCTCGGAAGTGTCGTCGACAAGACGCTGTTGAACTCGCTCGAGATAGCGAGCAAATGCGTGACGGGCCAGAATGGGAGTGATGTGTCGGGGAGAGGGGAGAGAAGTAGGGGATGACGGAGGGGAGGAAGAGGAGGAGGAGGAGGAAGAGGAGAGGCAGTGGGCTTGAAGTGGTTCTGGTGGTGGCGAGGGTAAGTCTGTGCCTGGATGTGTTGGACGACGGCGACGAGTGTGTCGCAATAAAGGAGGAGGGGAGAAGGGAGGAGGACGCGGAATGGATTTAGGCGCAATGGAGGTGATCGTTTTTGTGGTTGCTGTTGTGGTTGCTGTTGTGGTTGCTGTGGTGGTTGCTGTGGTGGTTGCTGTGGTGGTCGTGGTGGTCGTGGTGATGGGGGTAGTATCATCAATGCCTCCATTGCGCGCTATGCGGATGAGGTCAGGACGCGCCTCGTGGAGACGACCGGCTGTTTGGGGACGACGCACTTGCATGCGCTCCACAAACGCACCGGTGCGCGAGGGCTCATCGTCATCGACACGAGCGTGTTTGTCTTTCCGCTTCGCACTGGCAGTGGCACTGGCGATGCGCGTGTGAGGCACGTACGTGGTGGAGCGAGTAGACGAGCCTGGGAAGAGTTCGCGATGAAGGACCGCATTGAGCGGGCTCTTGCTCTGGATGAGAGGGCCGTAGCGAGCCCACGAGTCCTCTGAGGGGAATACCGCAACAAACCCACCGAGTCGCGTGCGCTCGTCTCTGCTCTGGGCGAGCACACGACGCTCTTCGGGGGAGAGTGTGCCACTGGCACTGCCCTGACGCCTGTCGAGGGTTGACAGTGTGGTGGTGAACGGCGGGCGCACGCGGGCGGTGGGAGTGGTGCCACGGGGCCGCGCGAGACGCGCCGATGTGGACGCAACGTGTGCGCGCCGCTGGCGGTCCAAGTAGCGCCGCACGTCGACTGCGGGAAGACCCACGAGGGTAAGAGTGTCAGCAATAAGATGCGATTTGATGCGCATGTCCAGAGGAGACTCGCAGGCAAGCGACGGGGACAGATTCACTTCGAGCAGCCAGGGCCGCAGCGTGTCGTCGACAAGCACGTCAAACCCATACAGTTCAAAGCAGTTCTGGCGGTAAGGGACAAACTGACGACAGGCAGCGGTCACTGCAAGCTCCGCCGAGAGCACTGTTTTCACGATAATGTCTTCAATGGCGCTCATCAGGCGTTCGGGCGCGTGTCCGTCACTCTTGAGCCGACGAAAGAGCGCACTCAAAGACCACTTGGTGCCAAACGAGTCGTTGTCAGCCGATTCGGAGGCTACATAAGCATCGCTTGTCTTGTTGATCGAGTAGTTGGTCAGATGCATAAAGGTATTGCCGAGTCCCTCTGCAACATGCAAACGCA
>CALSCP010001655.1:5888-34674 GCA_943704425.1 Ministeria vibrans ATCC 50519
TAATAATAATAATAATAATAATAATAATAATAATAATAATAATAATAATAATAATAATAATAATAATAATAATAATAATAATAATAATAATAATAATAATAATAATAATTAGTAAAATAATCATTAAAATAAGACGTAAAAATGAAGTTATTATAATTATAATAATTATTATTATTATTTTACCAGGAGTACTGTCAGCTGAAACAGAGTCGGAATCGTTGCACATAGTCAAATCAATGACAGTGTACTCGGCGTCACTCGAGCTCATGGACTCGGAGTTGCTGCGAGATGGCGGCTCAAATTTGTATTCGTTGGACAGAAGCTTCTTGTCGCGAGCGAGTTCAATGAAGGTCTTGATCGGGATGGCTTGTGCGAGGGCAGTCGCAACCCCGTGCATCAGGCCGTGCCTGCTTGTGCTGCGATCCAGAAACTCAAAGGGCGCAGAGGTGGGGAACAACAGGTCGTTGTTGAAGGCGCTGCAGTCGATGGCCACGGTGACTGTGGACACACTGAGACCCACACAGAGACGCAGAGAGGATTCAGGCCGAGTGACCGAAGCCGCAATGAAGTCGTGAGTTGAGCCGGTGCCTCTCGACAGCAGTTTTATTGGATTCGGGTCTGTGAGAGCATGCAGCAGCGCCTGGGCTCGAGCGCAGTCGGCAACTGAGACCCCCGGCAATGGATCGTGGGGCTGCGGGGCAAAGATGACGCGCAGTTGAGCGCCACCAAGAGGTTTCTCTCGCGAAGTTCGGTGGCGAAACTCCCCTTCGGAAGTTGCCAAGTAGTCGTCCTCGTCTGTTTGGCTGTCAACAGGGCGCAATGCAATGACTGGGCGGAAGTTTGTCGCGTCGGTGCGCATTGCAAAATACGCGACATTCAACGCTGCGGGCGTCAAGCGAACGCGCTTTCCTCCTTCTAGGGTGAGAAGGATTTTGGCGCTCATTGGTGCCGTGGCCATTGTTTCAAAAAGAAAAGAATGGGATTGACAGATCTAAGCTTTGTAGAAGGGAGAGTCCCCAGAGGACAATGTTTTTTTTTAACTCGACAAATTCTTTGGCTGGATGTTGGGCTCTGATTGGTGCTTTGAAGATACGCTCTGGCAGTAAGATTATCCCCACCAAACCGCTTCAAATACCCATAAGTATATGAACACAAGTAATTTCGTTTACATCGGGTAAAAAGAGAAGACAGGGACGAAGCCTGAGAGCGACGAGGGCGATGTTCGCTTATTATTCCAAATCAGTGGAGAATTTTGTTTTTCTTTGTTTGTTCTTCTCGCTCGCCAATACAACACAACAAACTCCGTTAAAATACCCGCAATAGTATGTATATAGGTGTTTTTGTTTATGGTGAGCAAATGCGGACGACACAGACAAAGGCTGAGAGCAATGAGAGCGATGTTTGTCTTTCGAAAAATTTAGCAATCAACACACTTATTTGTAAAAAAAAAAAAAAAAAAAAAAAAATCACTTTTCCTCTTATCAAAGTCCAAAGAAAAACAATCAGTTGCCTATCATGAGTAGCGCAGAGTCAGTAGTATGGAGCGATGAGATGGCAGTTGCCAAGCAGGTTTGGGTTCTTCAACTTGACAGCGGAGATTTTGTGAAGGTAATGCTCCGGTATGGGGAAAAAATCGCTGTTTGCCACGCTCTGTGTCAGTGATTGTCGATTGAGACATTTCTATGGTATATGTGGTAAAGACCCTAGTCGTAGACACTACGCCTTAATGTTTTCCCTCTGGTCTCTCCTTTCTTTTTCAGCTTGAACACTCAGACGATTTGACGCTTTTGACACTACAAACACGACTCAATCTCTCTCCGGCAACGTCCATTATTCTTTCACGCACCGACGAAGAAGGGATTAGTGACGACTTCCCTCCTGGTGACGACGGTGTCTTTACGGACGACAGCGAACCGCTTCCGCACGGTCTGTATCAACTGACTCTGGGCAATGACGCCGACTTAAACAGCGAGACAGCTCGCCAGACGCCGTTTGTCCTCGACGACACGAGTGTGTCGGAGAGCGAGGTGGACGATGGGTGTCCATTGCCGGCGTGGGAGCATGATGTCCAACATGCCCAATGTCTTGTCAAAGCGCTTGACGCGGCGCGTCACTTGCCGACGCTCACAACGCGCGACAGCAGCTTTGATTGCCTCCGAAACACCCACAACGGCGCCTTCGTAGCTGCTGCATCGACCATCGTTGGGGCTAACGTCCGCTTGCTCATTGGCGTCACCGCATCCGCCGTCCTTGTCGCCATCGACGTGTCCAAGTACCTGACCGACTTGTTGACGCCGTCTGCCGCCCCCACGCCCCTCTTCCCCAACGACGACTTCCGCTTTCACACGGCGCCCGCCGTCCATCCAGTTGTGTACGAACTTGCAAGCACGCTCCCCATGGAAACGATTCTAGCCTTGATGCAAGCCACGGATCTCGTTGAGGAGGACAACAAGACCGACAGTCAACAACAGCTTCACGATGAGCGCAGCAGCAGCAGCAGCAGCAGCAGCAGCAGCAAACTCAAGGAAGACACCAATGCTGCAAACGCCCCTCCACACCAACCTCAACCTCAACCTTCTGCGCGTCGCTCAAAGAGCTCCTTAGCCTCGCGACTCTTTTCTTCCTTTCGCCGCAACCGCGCAAAGGAGGAGACGTCCGACTCTGACAAGTCTGAAGATACCCGTCGTCGGCGAAAGCTCATCTTCTGCGGCCACTCTTTTAGTGGTCCCGTTGCACATGTCGCTGCCATTCTTGCACGGCGGGCGCTCAAAGGCCTTAAAGAAGCCAAAATGATGAGCGCGAGCGCAATTACCTTCTCCTCGCCCGTCTTTAGCACTGTCGCACTCGTAAGCTACCTGCAACGGGATCACGACGCTCAGAGGTTCCACCTTAACATATGTCAGCGAGCCGATGGTCTTCTTGAGGCCATGAATCTCTGCATCAACGCACACACGGCCTTTGCCGTGTCTGGCTACAGCAACTCAATCACACAGGAGTACTTTACGCCGCTTTTGCGCCTCCTCACCGGTGGCCTAGACCGTCACACACTGGAACGTCTGCGAGGTCTGCACGACCCTCTTGGACGCGCACTGGATGGCACTCGGCAGAGTGCCAACGAGGACGCGTGTCGCTTTGTGCCTCTCGCATGGCACTCGTTCGTCGCCCCGGCTATTCACCGCCGCCAGCCGTGCACGACCACCTCCACTCAAGCTGTGATTGACTTGACGAAGGATGCCCTCTTGAATGCGCAGTATGCAACGCTGACAAGTCATCACGAGGCCTCCTGGCCTGACAATGACGACAGCGCCATTGCCGGCTTTGTGCCACGTTTGAACCGTTCTGTTGCCTCGCCACTGGCGCCTCTGAAGCATGTGCTTCCCAAGGTCGCGTCAGTCTTGCTTGCGCTTTCACCGCATGGCACGACTATTACTCTCACGGGGTGCGCCCTTGATGGCCTTCTGCGCACCGTGCCAGCGCTCAGCAAGCATCTTCACGACAATCTGCGAAGCCTCGAGCTGCCCTCGGACTCAACCAGCAACATGGCCGGTGTGGACGTGGGCATGATGGTTGTTAAGCAGTGTAACTACTCCTCCGCCGAGGTCTTTGTGCCTGCTTACTGTATCACGAAGCCGGGTGCCCTCCGCACTCACACTCTCTTTGGTTCCTCGCCTTCCTTCTCCTTCTCTCTTGACAACATCAAAAATACGGACAACGACCCCGCGCGCACCACAAACGCCATCTTCAACTCGACCGACACTCACTTGCTCTACGCGGCCTTTGCTCGTGGTCTTCTCTACGATGCCAAACGCTTAGGGCAGTCGCAGCCTTTACTTCAATCTCCCTCGAATCCGTACCTGTATCCTCTGCAGGAGCTTGAGACTATCCTGCTGGGGACGGACGGCTTGGCGAGTCTGCGCGAGCACACGAAGACGTTTCAAGACATCTCAGCGAGCGCTGAGCGGGGCCGCGCGACGATTTATAACATTGCCATGCGACTCGCACTACCCCTCAACATTGAGTATCACACGTATTTAGGGCGCGCCGCGCGCAACTTCCTCTCAGCAGCATCCAAAGCATTTGGCTACTTTTTGGCGGTCACGGGTGGCATTGCGGCACTGCCGGGTACCCTTCTCATGCTTCCAGGCATCATTACTATGGACCGGACCCAGAACATGGCTGCGCAGGGCGTTGCCGCCGTCGTATCTGTGCCTGGCATGCTCCTGAGTGGTCCAGGTCTTCTCGTTGGGATCATTGGCGGACTCACTGTGGCGTCCGCGCGCGGCGCCAAACGCGACATGGTTGCCCGCAACTACATACACACGGTCCAGTTGCTACTCCAGATGTTTAGTGTCGACGAGCTTGACATACCTTCCGATATTGGGCTTGCTGAGCACCGTCTTCTCGAGGTCTATCGCGAGCTCGCCCAGCTTTTCTTCCCCCCTGCCGATGACTCAGCCGACTTGCGCCAGGCAACGCCCTTATCCGTCGCGGAGTACCTGCGGATGGCTGAGGTTTCGTGCAAGATCGTGTATGAGGACGTGGTTGCGCGTGTCGCCGACACAGGCGTCTTTGACCGGGCTCTCAACGGGCTCTTTGAAACGCGCCACGATGGAGATCGAGTTGCTGAGGCACGTCAGAGTGTCTCGTCTGAGTTGGACAAGCGCCGCGTTGCCATCGCCAGCGGCTTTAGTTTTTACGCGGAAGCCATGCCGGAGGCCAAGCAGCAGATCCATCGCTCACTCTGCAGCGTGGCACGAATTGCGCAAGTGCGTGACGCACTGGAGAACGAACTCGTCCTCTCATTTGTCGGCGTTCACAATGCCGGCAAGTCGACAACCATTGAGAAGCTTTTTGGCTTTTGTACAGGCGCGTCGCTGCTGGAGCGCACAGAGGAGGTCAAGCAGTATTCGCTGACTGAAGACATTTACGTGGAGAAGTCAATCTCGAACGCTTCCCCGACGTCGCAGCCTGCGTCTCCTTCTGCGTCTTCTTCTGAGCAATTTCAATTTACAGTGTGTGACTTCCCAGGCACCACCGACGAGCGTCTGTCGATTGCACTGCACACGGAGCGGTTTGTACATGCCTCCACACTATGCGTCGTTGTGTTTCGCGCCGGTCATGTTGGCAAGCCCGAGGTGGACCTCATCAACACGCTGAAGCAGGCGAATCAGGAGTTTATCATTCTCATGAACAAATCTGATGATGTGAAGATTTGCTCGCGCATTGGCGATGATGTGCAGCGCCAGAACTTCTGCGAGGACTATGCTCACCGACTCGATGTTCCCCCAGACTGCTTTGTGTTCCTGTCGGCGCTCAACTCCCTTATGATTGAAATGGTGCGCCAGCGGCTCTGGCTCATCCTCATTACACGCTTCCCGCAGTCATCCAACGTGGCGATCCTTGCCCTCTGCATGATTCCTGCCGCGACGCGTACGCAGCTCCTCCCTGACTTTCGCCGCCACGACCCGGAATGGCCGCGGCAGCTGCTTTTGTACCAGCCACCAGCACTGTCGCCGAGCCTGTCCGACATGGACAACGCCCTGCCACGCAGCTTCCTCTTCCAGGTGGTCGACTCTATCGTGGCACTGCTCAACAACCCCCAACCTACGCTCATTACTTACACTGCGGTCATGGACAAGGTGCACGAGCAGACGGTACACGCCTATATGTCGCCTGCCACGAAGCTCCTTGACGCCTTCAGGTGTCGCAAGTCTGACACGTACGATAAATTGGTGCAAGAGGCGCAGTTCAACGGGCTCTCGGCCGACGTGCAGCTGGTGCTGTTCCAGGTGTGCAGCGAACGAGTCTGGAACATTGCCAACATCCAGCAGATGTACATGCCTTCATCTCGCTTTGACAGTCCGACTCTTTCACGCCGCGCCGCATGCAGCAACGCAGACTGGCTTGAAGACCCTACGGATCTCACGAATCAGCTTAGCCACGAGAGCGATGCGCTTCTTGTGCATGTCGCCGACGTCACCTCACAGGCTTTGGGGCTCCTGATCTCCTTTCGTATATTTTATATTGACTTACCGCTGCCCAGCTTCAACAAGGCAAGTCATTCTCTTCCTAATTGTTTGCTTATATGTGGATGTTTGGTTTATCCTTTTATCTTTTTTCTCACACTTTGCATTTCTTTCTTCCTTTTGTTTTTTTTTCTATTACTTTCTCTCTCACACACACTTTGTTTTTTTTCTCTCTCTCTTTATCTATTGCTTTGTTTTTCTCTGTTTCTCTCCATAGATTGCGTTTAATATCATATCAGCACAACTATCGTGCAACACTGTGAATTTGCAGCGCTGGGTCTTCGACGAATTGGAAGAGGAGGTCAGCAAGACGCACACGATTAGCATGACCCTCAATTCCCGTTTCCGTAGTTTTTGAAGGAGCTGACCTTGCTGACTACCCTGGATGAGACGAAAGACACAAGCAGGAGCGAGGTGGATGACAATGCGTTTGAGATGCAGTTGGTGCGCGGGCAGATTGTCGACACGCTGGCACAGGCGGTGCGGGTGACGTTTCGCTTGAGCCCGCAGGTGCCCCCAAAGCCTACGTTGCAAGAGCAATCAATGAAAGACCGCATGGCACTCTTTCGTGAGCGTCTGCAACAACACCGTGTTGAGACGGCCGAAGCCAAGGCGGAAGTGGCGCCGACGGCCGTCCAAGTGCATCTCTTGAGCGATCCAAACCGCCAGTTTGAGTGCTTTTGTGAGCTGATGTGTAAACTGGATAGTCATCGGGTTCTGCTGTCGCGACTGCACGACAGCACATGCATCAGTTTACTCTCGGTTTCCATCGACAAGAGCAAGATTGTGACAGGTTTTGCGGCGCTCGTTGAGATTGTGCGCTTCACCACTCGTCTGTTTACATCCAACCAAATGCGCTCTTTCTGGCGCTCTTCCTCGCAGTGCCATTTCTACTTTGGCGACGAATTTGCTCGCCGGCCGAACGGGGTTGACTGGACTCCATTGTTGTACCGCATGATTGGCCGTGTGGTGGGTCTTGTGCTGCAGGACGAACGCTTGCGCAATGCCTTTTCTCCCGTCTTTGCGCTGCCTGTCTTTCGTCTGCTGCTTGGGCGCTCGTTGGAGCTTTTTGATCTTGCGCTCATTGACACTGATCTCAATCGTGAGATATCGCTCTTGCACTGTCACTTGCAAACCCGGCCCAATTGTCTCTATGAACGTCTGCACAACCAGCACTTTGTTGCGCAAAACGGCGTGGCGTTCGCGACGGCCGACAACCTGGCTGCTGTTGACGTCCTCAGCGTCAACGGCCACCTGGCTCAGGTGACAGTTGATTCGCAAGCAAGATATCTTATCGCTCTTATCCGATATCATTTGGGTGCGGCGTTGCCGCTTAAAGAATTCCTTGAAGGGTTTCGTGATGTCGGACTCCCCCTCTGGCTGCTTTCGTTCTTTACCGCCCCTCAGCTTCAGGTGCTTGCCTGTGATGTGGTCTCGCGTGCCCGTGTCTCCATCGCCCACTTGCGCGACATCCTCAAAGTTCCCGTTCCCACGCAAGACGGCTCCGCGAGCGAGTATCAGGGCGCTACCTGGCTCTGGCAGTGTCTGGAAAATTTCTGTGCTTTTGACAAAGCCCTATTCCTTGTGCTTCTGACTGGCACCTGTGCAATCGGGCCCACCACGTCTTCATATCATGTCATTTGGGATTCATGGCACGCCAGCGACGAGCCGGTGACAGGTATGCACTGATCAATATAATTATCTTATATGTGTGATCATGAGAGAGATGAGAGGAAGGGTGACATGAGCGGGGGGAGTGTGACTGACTGCATCTCGCATAAACACAGATGGCCACCATGCGTCAGATGCGATAATTCGTGCAAACCTACCCACTTGCACTCTTCACATTCCTATGTTCCCTTCATACGACCAACTCGAGGCTGCTCTGCACTCAGCGTTGGAACAAGACCGTTAATACAGCTTCTATTTTGTTTGTTATTTTTGTGCGCCTATCTTTATCGTGGGTGCAATGCTGAGCTTTCAAGTAAATGGGATATTTAACTTATACAAGAGACCGTTTATAGTGTGGGTGACAGCTCAGACCTTTGCATACGCAACATGAAATAATTAGAAGAAGAAGAAGAATACAACCCATTTATTCATGATACAGTCACCAGGATCAACAACAAAAGCACGAGTGCACTTACTCAGTGCAATTGCTATCCAGTGAGGTAATCGCAATGGTACGCCAATAATAATTAGAAGAAGAAGAAGACATTTCCAATTTATTCTCAATAATAATAATAATAAGAATAAAAATTATTATTATTATTATTATTATTATTATTATTATTATTATTATATTACTACTATTAGTTAAGAAAACGCCATTCGAGACCTCTCTCCCAACCTCTCCCTCACTCTTTCTCTGACATGTTCTACGTATACCTGCTCTGATCTCTCATAGAACATAGTGATTTCCAACCATCAAGAGAAAGAAAGTGAAAGGATAAATTCGTCTGAATATTCTTAAATCAATTTCAAATCAATAATAATTATAATTCTATTCTCTTTTTTCCCTTTGTTCCTCCGCGCTCTCTGTCTCGTCCAAGACGTACAACGTCGACGTTTTCTTTAAACTTGTCCGTTTGTAGTAAGCTTATTTATACTCCCTAGTTTTTGAACGAAGTTTTTAAGAAATTTTTAAATTTGACCCGAATCCCCTTCTCGTTTGTTTGTTTCACACACACAGTTTCTCCACCATTCAATACCCTCCGCGACCCTTACACGGCTTTATCGTTGATTGTAGACGTAACCAGGGGCGCAGTATGCTTCTCTTGTCTCTGTCAACTTTGATGTGTGTGTTCATCACCACCTTTTCGTGTGTGAGTCTAGCGCTCACTATTGCCGGCACGGAACGTCTTGATGTCATGTGGGATTGCACAAACACCAACTCAAGCGAGTCTTTCTGCAACGACCACGACGGCAGGCTCCAATTGACGTCGCTTGGCGGCGGGATACAAATTTCCCGCAAGGTGTGCATTCTACTCTCGTCTCTTCTCATGATGATTCTTCTCTTGTGTGGTACCGAGCACAACCCCTCGTATTACAAGTCGCGCCACACCAATCGTGTCTTGGGGTTGCTTGGGGCCTTGGCCGTCACGGCCTATCTGCTCTTGGCAATCACCTTCAGTCTTGTTCTCGACTCCGCCAACGGCCAGTATTCCACAATGGAGATGGCCGACTACTCCGTGACAACCATCACGTATCTCTGCAACGCGTGCACTCATCTTGTTGTCGTCGTTGCTTTTGCCGCTCGCACCAAAGTGATTGTGCGCGAGAACTATGCCGTTCTCTTCTCCCTCTGTGTGTACTACGGGTGCAGCATGATGCGCTCCACCCTCTTCCCCATCCTTTACCCGCAGGCCACCTTGCAACTCTACAAGGTCCAAGCAACCGTTGCGCCCTGGGTGTCGGGAATCATTGGACCCTGCTCCACCATGTTTTTCTTTGGTGTGCTCCTCGAGGCGCTTAATCTCTTGAAAGGCGGCACCAGCGTGTCTGAAAAATGGACTGTAAAAGACACCGAGGAGTCAATGGAGCAGACCATCCGTGTGCGTACGCGGCAGCTCGACTACCGATGGGCACACATGACCGACATTCAGCCAATCCCCGGGCCTGGCAGTCAGGTGGAAGATCCCTATCCCGTACAAGTCTCCATCACGAGTGAAATTGTGTACGTCGAAATCGCCCCAAACTTGCACGAGATTGTGCGCACCATTCACGCTCGCGCTTCCTATCGCGACGGCGCAACGCGAGGCGACGCTAAATTACTTTCGCGTGAGAAGGGGCTTGAAGCACCGCCCTTCTGGCCACACCTTGCCGCCATCTATCTGCCCGTCTTTGTCTTCTCGTCGCTCATTTCGCTCATGTGGGCCATTGAGAATGCCTTTGACACAAACTGCATTCCGCAGGTGGGCGTCTCGACCACTTGCCTGCTTGTGAGCATTGTCATCGTGTTTGTACATCTTCGCCTCGACCGTGGCGACCACAATGCGGAGCACGCGACGACGCACCGTTGCGGCAGCGGCAGCGGCCCTTGCTCATCGTTTCTCCGCTTTTTCTCTGCGGGCCGTCAACGTGCTCACAGTCTGCCTCACGTCGTTGCTCTGCTCTTTCTTTGCACCGCCGCTGTTGCCGTTGACGCCATGCTCTATCTTTATGCCTTTAAGACTGACCACAAGAACGACTGCGAGGCAGCCTCCAACGTCGCAATGGCCTCACTCATCATCTTGCTCGACATTGTCCAGTGCATCTTTGTCATCTTCTTCGACTTCAACAAGAGCGACCGCCTGCTCACGCGACTTTTCGTGCGCAACCTACTCATAGGAGCAAACGCTGCGCTCATGATCACCGCCTTTGTCTCCGAAATTGAGCATCTCTCGCACTCCATCTCGCACCTGTCCGTTCTCGAGACGATAGCCCTCGCCATTTTCTGGGTGAGCATCGACTACCGTGTCCTTGTCCTTGAGATTCTCTTCGACAACCACGACCAAGTCTCCTGGCCCGTCACCGTCTTCCTGCGCAAACATGGTGTGCCTCCCCCCATCCACCGCGAGAACGCCGGTCGCTCCAATTTTTCCCCCGACTACACCAACACCGTTGCGTCCACAACCTCCTCCGGCCTTGGCGTCCATGCTCAAGAAATTCACCTTTCCTCCATGTCGTCGGATGCCTAGTGCCCATATGAATAGTTTAGAATTATGTCTTACGAACATGTGACAACTCATAGGTTGAGAATTTATTACAATAATTATAAAAATAAGTATAAAATTTAAAGATACTTTCCAACTTACTCTCAATCACGAACAAAAATAATTATTAGTAACAACAAAAACAAAGTCTTCATAATAATAATAATAAAATTTAATAATAGTAATAATAATTATTATTAGAATTATTTTTGTCATAATAATTAACTGAGGCATGAACTTTACGATTGTATTCAGACGTTTAACACATACTCAAGCAGCTTATGAGGCCCACTCAGGATACATCGCGCCCTCTCCTCTCTAACTCTCTAACTCTCTACTCCTATTTCTCTCTCACTCTTACAAGAGGGTCTACAAGTCAAGACAAACACATTTCTCTCATGCCACCGCAACGCCAGTCTACTCATGACAGCCAACACCACCCCACCCCTCCCAAGGTGAATACAACACGCAAACCACAAACATAACCATCGCTATAAGCTCACACTCACACGACAGCATAACACCAATGTCAGCAGAGCACAACAAACGCCATAGTCGCAGCCACACACATTCACGTTACGTCTAGTGCAGCGCCAGTCTCAACACGTCATAATAATTAACCCTAACCCTAAGCCTCCTCTGGGGGTATGGCGTACCATTGCGATTGCCTCACTGGATAGCGACGACACAGCACTATGACCTGCCACTGTTCTCCCATGTTACCTCTAGAGTTTTGGTTGAGTTTGCAAGGCGGTCTGGCTGTGTCTTCGCGTGGTGACTGTATCATTAATAAATGGGTTGGTATATTCTTCTTCTTCAGTAATAATTACACACACACACACACACACACAATTTTATTTTGGCAATAATTACTATCAATCACATTGCTCTTGTGGAACTCCTTGATGCCTTGGCGTGGCAGCGTATAAACAACATTTTTCACCTTTTCATCCACCTTTTTTTGGTATCGTTTTATTTTGAATCGATTTTAAGACTAGTTTGTTCCAGCGGTGACAGAGCTCATCGCAAGAACATGGCACGTCATTTCGTTGTTGTTAGTATCAACACGAGCAATCTCGCCGACGTTGATGGCAGCCTGACCGTCGAGGCCGTCGTTGCCCGTGACCGTGCACGCACTCGTAGTTCCGTCCGCAGTAACGGAGATGATGGTGTCGCCGTAGTCGTTCTCAGCAGACTGTGTGACCGTTTGATCGGACTTTGCATACAAATCAAAGCGACAAAACGACTCTTCGTCAGACATGGACTTGCACGTCAGCAACGTGTAGGCACTGGATGTGTGCGACAAGGGAATGGTGGGAAATGGCACGTCGACGCCTCCCGCCCGTCCGTAGCAGTATACCTATAAAATTGGAAGGACAAAGGACATGACTTTAATAATAACAGTTGTAAAAGATATGATATAATTAATAGAGAGTAAAGAGCTGTACTCTGTAATAATATTATTTAAAAGGTATTATTAAGGTAAGGTGTAACTTCGGTGTAACATCGAGCAGCTTTTTTCCAATAAAACGGAATAGAGACAGAAAATTCAGAAAAACGCTCATTTGGCGGTACCTCAACGCGGCATCGCTGAAAGCGAGCAGACGGAAGGGGCGGCGGTCCGTCACCCGCAAGAACGGTGGCACAAAGCGCAGCGACAAAGAGAGCGATAACAAAACGCATTCTACGAATATTCTACAAAAAAAAAAAAAGGTCAATGGCAGCTCAAAGACAGTGACGCGGAAGGGTGTCCATGCGACTGCAATGCAGCCTGTAGGAACAGTAGGATGGGCTACAACGCCAGACGGGCAGCTCTGTGGACGTATTCCTTTCCCATTTCCCTCACTCCCCACATGATATGAAATGGGGAAAAAAAGAAGAAAAAAAAATGAGAAAAAAAGAGCCACACGGAAGTGACGATAAAGAGTGCTCATGCGATTGTGTCGCTGTACTGCAGATTGCAGTTTGTAGGATGGACTGCTGCGCGAGACGGACAGCTCCGTTGGCGCGTTCTCTTCCAATGTTTGAGGAAAACGTCAAAAAAATAACGAAAAAAAAACTTTGAAAAAAAGGGTGAGAGAATCGCGAAAGTGGTGTGAAAGAGCACAAAGGCTGTCACAGCACAATCACTGATGACCCAACTGCCGACCCGCTTGGTTATATTCATAATAATTCACCAAGGGGAGGAACGGCAAAGCGACCAAAAAACAGGGAGATAACAGAAAAATAACACACGTTTACACGAAGTGTACACCCCCCCTCCGTTTACAGAAACAATTACTTGGGGGTCTCTTGGTCTGCTAGGTGCTTACACTTTCAGAGCACGAGGAGCGAGAATGACAGAACTCGGAAAAGTGTGAACAATTATTCGAAGTAATCCGTACGAAATCCGTCCGAAATCCGTACCATATATGGAGAAGCCCACCCGGGAAGAGATGGGATATACGTACTAATTTACTACTGAAGAGTGAAAGAAGAAGGCTCCAGAGCATTGCTAATCTAATGAAGCTAATTAGAAGCCAGGGGAAGCAGGGGGGTTCAAAAAAACCCTGCCTGATCGAAGCCTGATCTCCGCCTGATCAACGAGGGAGTAAGCTATTCGGTGTATGCTTCAGTTGGATCAGTGCTCTAACTCCGTTGGCTTAACTTCGACCAATTTGTCGAAGAGCCAAGAGAACTGTTGCTCTGTGACAGGACTGAATAGATGGCCTTGGGTTCGGTCTTGGGTTCCTGTTTCACTATATCAAATAAATGACAGAAGACTTTTCCATTTTAACGAAAAGCGACAACACAAACTCACACCAACAGCTCAGAACCACTTTTCTCAGCTACAGGAGCATTGCGAAGGAGCGGAGACAGGTTGACTGATAGCCAGGCAAGTGACACGATAGGCGCCAGATACACCATATCCCTACAGCTGGGAGGGATCGACGTAAGGCTCTGCCACCACGAGACAGATAAAATTACTACGTCTTCATTCTCTCTTGCTTGATTAATATTCGCGCGCTTCAGGATTCCAGCCAATGCCACGTGTACGGCAAACACACTCCAATGTCACGCGTGCACAAGACCTCAAGCACAGAGTCACGCACCACGGCTTGCGCCACTCGCACTTCGGCCCCACCAAAGGGAAACACCAGAGCACACTTCCTCCTCCATTGCACATGCCCGCAAGTACAGGAGCAGCGACATGTGTCACTCGCTACCGCCCGCACAACCCTTACCACAAATCTGCACCCGACAAGCGACAATGACTACGATGCACTCAAACAACTCGGGGAGATGTACCGCTGCTTTATACACATGGTGTCAACGCCTGACGTGCCGTGTCACGTCACCCCCATTTCCCCCTCCCCCCTCCCCTCTTCTTTTTCCCCTTCCTCCTCCCTCCCCCTCTTGCCTTTTACCTTCCATGAGTTCCATGGGTCAACCACACCCCCGCCGCCCCCGCGGCGGAGGAGCTTGCTTTCACCCATGCCAGCCTCCTGCTGGCATTCCCTCTCCAGCCAGGACTTGTTTGACCATCAGCCAACCTGTTTCCCGCCTTTCCGCTTCTTCCCGATGCCCCTCAGCCCCTGAGGCCCTGACCCCTGTAGCTTTAAAAGTGGCTCTTAGATCGCTCTTTGTTTGTACATTGTGATTGATAATTTTTAACTCATTCAATAAATTCATTCAATTGGAAAATGGAAATGTCTTCTTCTTTGATAAAAAGTGAATAAATATTAAATTCATTCTTTCAGCTTTCTTCTTCTTTCTCTAGTTCTTTTTTAATGAAGATTGTAGTTGCGTCCAAGAACCCCGTCAAGGTTGACGCGGCTCGCTGCTGCTTCAGCGAGTGGTTTGGCAAAACCATCGAAGCTGTTGGTATCGTCGCGTGTCCGCCGTCCCTGCCCTGCCTTCACCGACTCCGCTGCCTGTAGGCGTCTCCGTGCCGTCGGGTGTGCCAGACCAACCGATGGGAGACGAGGAGACGCTGCGAGGCGCGCGGAATCGTGCCAATGCCGCTCGCGCCCACGCGTCGACCGCCGCGTTTGTCGTCGCGTTTGAAGGCGGATGCGCCCAAGATGACGATCACAGGTACGCGACATGCACATACACATACACACACACACACGCTATGCCTTCCTCCATGTCCGTGTGCTCCGCTGTGGAGAGCCCTACAAGCAAGACGCGTGTGAATCACATTTTGGTTCTGCACAATCTTGTGTGTGTCTCTCTCTCCACCGGCAGACACTGAACTCTGCGTTTAGTTCGCCTAACAGGACTAGAATTATCAAATAGCTTGCCATATAAGGGGCGTCAAGACAATCTGACTCTCGATGCCTAGAACGCAATCGCTGACACGCACACCACACACACACTCTCTCTCATGTTGCAGAAGCCTCTCGGTGTTTGCCTGGGTTGTCATTCTTGACTGCACGACGGGACAGAGCGGCGAATCGCGCACGGCAAGCTTTGCACTACCGCCACGCATCAGCAGACTGGTCGTAGAGGACGGCATGGAGCTGGGCGACGCCGACGACGTCGTCTTTGGGCGCAGTAACTCAAAGCAGGAGAGTGGCGTTGTGGGACTGCTCACGGAGGGTCGCATGACCCGCAAGCAGTACTACCAGCACGCCTGTCTGTTGGCACTCATTCCCGTCACACACCCCCTCTACAAAGAGTAGTCCTCTTTTCGGTTTTTGTACAAATCTCTCTCTGTGTATTATACTCATTTTCTCACAAACATATCGGCTGGTTTTGGCGCCTCTTTCAGTAATGATTCAGCACAACTAATCATATGACTCAGTTCCAAGTCGGTCGGTCGACTCATAGCCTAAAAAATTATTATGAGCACTCTCACTCTCACACACTCCATCGTTCACTCACTCACACACTCGCACACATGCACACAATCATTCACTCACTCACTCACACACACTCAATCGTTCCCTCACTCACACACTCGCACTCAATCGTTCCCTCACTCACACACTCAAACGTTCACTCACTCCACTCTCACACTCACAATCATTCACTCACTCACACATCACTCACTCACTGACTCCCTTACTTTCCATCTGATTCGTCCTTTCTTATCGACCAAATACGCATACGGAATCAGCTCATTCTCAATGCCCAATTCTGCTCGAATTCCGTCTCTCATTCGTCCATACGAAAACCCATAAGTTTTCTAGTAGCAAATAAAAAAATTCACACGCTTGCTTTTTTTTCTTTCCTCATATTTGGTTTGATACTTGCAATTGAAAGGGCGGGCGTTGCATATTGAGAATCTGTCTGGAAATGAACCCATGAAATACGCGCGCAATCATCAGAGGCACTGAGTGAAACTATAATATTACTATGACTGTCAACAATGCAAAAAACACAATAAAGCGGAATCGCCAGAGCCACTTACCTCACAAATAGACACGCTGGGCTCGTCGGTGACAATGAGGCGACGGAAGTGCTCCAGAAAGTGTGAGCGGTAGATGAGCGATGTGTCATAGGCGTAGATGGACGGTCGGATCAAGAGAAGCGTCGCATCGTGCTTGGACGCAATCGCCGCAACCGACAGGCTTCCGTTGTCCAGTGCCTTGCCGGTGAGAGCCGGAACAACATGCGATTCCTGGCGAAAGAGAGAGATCAGAGCAACATGAAGAAGAAGAAGAAGTCAGTGACTGAATTGTCTCCTTCTTTCTCTCTCTCTCCTTCTCTTTCCCTCTCTGGCCCATTCTTCCTCCTACTCTTGCTCACACGGCACACTCCTTGCTATACCTCCATGGGAATCAGCGCATCCGCTGCTTCAAACGTCTTTTCACGGCCCTCCTTGATCTGGTTCGCTTGGTAGCCTCGTCCCTCCTTCAACAACCGCTCGCTACGGATGCCAAGGCGGTGCAGAGGGCAGTAGAGATCAGCGCACGCGGTGCAGGGCGGGTGGGGGAGCCTGGGGAGGGCGTGGAGGGGCAGCAGAGCTCGTACCGGCGTGCAAGAATTCTATTCATGCGATTCTTATGAAAATTTTTCACAAAGTGCCACACTGAGAAAGACCTGCCTCCAGTCGGAGGTGCCAATAGCTGCGCTGATCGGCGAAGAACCGTGACGGAGAGCATGGAAATTGAAAAAAAAAAATGAAAACTTAAATTCGTTCATAGTTCATACAATATAGACATACATCCAAAAGAAGAGCGAAGAAAGAAGCCTCGCGTGACCAAGGCAACGTTAGAATAGTATAAGAATACGTAATATTTACTTTTATTATTTAGTTCTATTCAGCGGTGATATCAGATCTGTGCAAATTGCATAAAAACGTGAATGATCAGAATTATTCGAAATTCACTTTTTTTTTTCCTTTCTCATCTCGTTTGCTTTGTCTCCACATCCACCAGTTTCGTTGCTCTACCACTATCCCAGTATCCCTTGCTATCCGCTGAATATTCGACCTCGATATGGTGCGTAGACTGTGTAGTCGATGGAAACCCCTCGACCCAAATTTTGTTTATGTTTATTATTATTATTTTTTTCAACTCCACTTTCTCTCCGCAAAATCAACAATAATAATAATATCGTCATCTTGTTTCATTCTCATGCTGCGCTTCCTGTTTTCCTCGCTATTGTAGCCGTCACAACGCATTCGCACTACTCTATGCACACAAGAGCCCCAATCGAACCGTCACAGCGACATACTGGAGGCTGCGGGACATCTTGAGAAATTGCCGGCAATCAAAGCAGCACAGCAAATGATTCGCAACTTATTTCCCAACGAGGACCCGCAAGATGTCCCGCACTCCATGACACAGTGCAAGGCCAAACTGAAGACAGTTCACATCCACATTGTAGACTATCTGCGTGGCGACTACGGCCGGGCGGGAAGTGCAAAGGCGTTGAGGAAGCGCATAAAGACCCTGGGCTTCTACCCAAGGCACTTGGCCAAGTCGAACCAGCTTGCGCCCCTCCTCCATTACGTTAGTCAATTGTAAAACACCATATAAAAAACAATAAAAAAAGAATATATAAAGAAAGAACAAACAAAAACGATGACACAAGCAGAAAAAACGGTTTATTAAAACTCTATCCACGTCACACACACACACACACTCGCTCTCTCACACTATCTATGAGAGCACCGCGGAGTGACACAAGGGACAATTGGCGAGGGCGGCCATCTCCTGCTCATACGCGCGATGCTTACACACAGCACAGAGCCACACACTGGAACTGTGCGCGCTCAAGCGGCGTCCACTCGCAACGCACACGGACGAACGCACATCAAAATCAGTCGCACTAATTGCATTCAGATCCCACTGTTGCGTGATCATCTGGCCGTCCGACACAGAGGATGAGTGACGCGCGTCTTTGGGCGCGTGTTCCATGAAGATCTGTAGTGCAACGTCCTCATACTCCTAGCATGTCCGATGATTGTTGAGTTGGGGGAGTGAATTAGCGTATGTGTTTGTTACCTTTCTTTGCGCTGCAGTCAGTTCTGAAAGCGCCTCGAGCCGCATAAACGCACGCGAACAGGTCGCAAACATTTTGTTTGAGAGAGCAGTCAGTGCAAGCAAAGCAAAAATGTGTTGAGGGGCAATGAGATCCTCAAAGAGGGTTAGGTAAGCTGCAGTCTGCATCGACGCATCAATGTACCCATCGTACAGCTATCGAAACAGAGACAAAGACAGAGAGAGAGAGAAAGAAGGAAGAAAAAAACAAAGCGATAGAGAAAGAGAGGAGGGAGAAAGAAACAAAGTGATAGAGAGAGAGGAGGGAGAAAGAGACAAAGTGATAGAGAGAGAGAGAGAACGGGCAATAGGCGCCATGAGACAAAAAGTCAATCAGGGTCATGAAAGTGACAGTGAATGACTCAGTTGCGCACCTGTCGCTGCGCCAGAATGTAAAAGTGGAATGCCTGTGCGCCCCTCCACGGCCGCTCCAGTAGCGCAACACTCGCATTGGCATTGGACGCTGACTCGTCTTCTTTGCGCATTCCCGAAAGGACAGACCTAAAGTTATGCACACAGACACACAACAATCATCATTACACATGCAGAATCAAGCAGTTGTCTTACCCTTTGTTTGACTGATCATTGGTTGTCTTGTTGAATCGATGGTATTGCTCCATCAGCAGTCCAGCAAGCACAAACAGTTTCTTGATCCGCACTGGCTTCACCTGTGGCTGTTTCGCCTGTAAATCCCCACAACAAAGAGAGTGTTCGTGACGCAGAGTGTCCCATATATTTTTTTTTACCTCTTTCAGTGAGATTTCCATCAAGAGCCGTCCGGCGTCCAAGAAATGGTTTGCTTTGCGGTACAGCTCAATAGCGTCAAGGGTGCGCTGTTTCTCCAGCAGGTGCGATGCATACTTGGCCAGAAGACTGTCAATCTCTTTGATGTTGTGCTTCTGAGCCAGCTCAATCGCCTGCGACGTGAGAGACAATTAAAAACGAGTGGGTCACTCTCATTCATACAAGTCACTCACAAAAACACACTTAAATTACCCACTCACACCAAACATAGAAGTACCACTCTATCACTTTGTTTCTTTCTCCATCGTTTCTCTCCCTCTATCTATCTCGCTCTCTCTCTCTATCCCTACTTGGTCCCACTGGTTGAGCTCGACACACGCCTCAATGGCAGGCTTCACCAGATTGCCTCCTCGCAAGAACGCACTCACTGCTTGAGAACACATTCCAACACTCACAAACTATGTACAAAATCAAGTTTAAGCTCCATTTTCTTTCTATACTCCCTCGTTCTCAAAACCTTTTGAGCAATCTCCTAAATAAAAACAAAACACAAGTCTCGTTAAGATGGCACGCACTTCCTTTCCACTGATACGAGCGTACCGCCAAGAGGTCATGATTGTGCGGAAGGGACTCGGAGAGTCTCTCAAGCGACGCAAAGTCGTCCAGCATGAAATAGGCATCAGCCTGACGACGCGGATGCGAACCCTTCTCGTAGTGCACCGCTGCCTGAGCCCTGGTTGGTGAAAGGAAGAAAAAGGAGGAAGGGGGACAGAAGGATTAAGAATTCAGTGAGCAAATGAGGTGTGTTTGCATCAAAACAACCAATCGTGGTGGGCTCAAGGTGAATGATAAGACACGAATGAATGAGAATGAGATCAGACACAGAATGAAATATATGAGATCAGACACATGGCGAATGAGATCAGACGCACAATGACAAGAACGAATGAGATCAGACGCACAATGACGAGAATGAATGAAATCAGACGCACAATGAATGAGATCAGACGCACAATGAATGAAATCAGACGCACAACGAATAAGACCAGCCATAAACAATGAATGAGATTACGGTCAAACCGAACGGGATCACACTGCAAGCAAAGGATGACACAATGGTATCACGAATAGGACCAGACTCAAAAACTCTAATTTAATAAAACCACAATCAAAATATTACCACTTGAGACGATCCGCATAGTAGTCACCAAGTGACCGCGTTGCTTCGGCCAATAGTCGATCGTCTCCTGCGGCTCCACCAGACACCTCCAATAGTCGCTTGGCTCGCACCCAATCCCCCAGTTTGAAGCGCATCTGTGCTCATTTTATTGAAATAATGTCAATTGCAATATTCTGTGACTCCAAAAAAAAACACACACACTCTCTCTCTCCCTATCTAACGTCGCCCTTGTATGTTACCTCCACTGCCAAATCCTTTCGATCAATCTGCACAAACAACTTCTCCGCCTCGTCAAACTTGCGCAGAAACGCCGCCACTTCCGCCTCCTGAATCCGCTCGTCCCCCAATCGACGCAGTCCCTTCACAAACTGAATCCCAGCAAAGTCCTATGCAAACAAACTTCGAGATCAACGCAACGGATTCTTTCTTTAAACCCCTTCTGGTACCTGACAGCGCACGTAGGCTCGTTCTGCCGCATCAAAGTTGCGCCCGGCCAGTGCCGCCTCGGCCAGCAGACGCCACAGTCGTGGGTGCGGGTTGTCGTCGACAAAGGCGTATGCGTCCTTGAAGCTCACTTTGGTCAACAGCTCACGCCTATACAACACACAAACACACGTTTTTTTGCTTATACACAAAATCCCTCTGTCTTGTCACTTTGTTTCTCTAATCACTCTGTTTCTCAATCACTTTGTTTCTCCATCACTTTGATTGCTTTCTCCCTCCTCTCTTTCCACTCTTTCCACTCGTACGTGTCTCTGAGTGATCGCGTCTCGTAGTTGAGAATGACGTCACGTCTTGGTGCCTCAGGCGCACTCATAATCGCATCGAGAAGTACCGACTTGACAGTGAGATCGTCAAAGTGGCACAGGTAGCCCGAGCACGTTGTGGGTTCCTACAAATAATACATACTTCTATCAGTTGTTCCGTTCATCCGCTATTCAATTCACACACACACACACACACACACACACACACACACACACATTTGTTCGCCTCTCTTCTCATTCTCTATCTGTCTCTTCTCATTCTCTATCTGTCTCTCTGCTATGTACCTCTGGATCAGTGTCTCTAAAGATGTACATGCGCGTCTTTTCCATTGCGGCAAACAGCTCAGGGTTGTCCGACGCCCATCGTACGTCCCAAACGTCTTTGCGCTCAAACACAATCTGCTTCCCAAAGGACGTCCGCAGAGTGCCTTTGGGAAAACAAAAAGGGACAAAAACATTGTGACAAACTTGTAAAACACAATCATTCTTACCTGCGTCTTCGGACGCGTTGCTCTCGAGAGCGGCCGTGACAGCACTCTCGGGCGTAAGAGCAACAAGTGCAAGCACACCGTGAATATCAATGATGCTCAGTCGACTCGCATTGCAGTTGAGTGACATGGACTGCGGACGATGGCCCATCGTGAGACGCGACGTGAGTTGCAGCTGAGGAAAGTTGTAGCGCTGAAGAGTGCCCGACTCTCGTGCGACAATAATCATCTACATACAAAAAGTAATGAGATGGGCAGTGTGATTGATCGAATATTTTCAACCTTTTCGCTGGCAGTAATGGCGCAAATCTGATCCTTTGTGGCGAGTTGTGACTTGGCGGCAGACGGATTGACACCACCCTGTTTACTGTCGACGTGGAACATCACCTCACGGCCCTTGTCACGACTCACTCCCGCTGCAAACCCACTCGTCACCTCAGTTTGAAACTATGCAAAACAAAATCAATCAATGTCATTTTGTGCATGTCGTGGACAGACTTTATTCGTACCTGCCACACAAAAATGGTCTCTTGACTGGCGACCACAGCAAAATCACTGCAGAGCGCAACAAACATGGGATCCATATCCACTTGAACAGAGTCAAGAGGAGAGCCAATCGCATTGCACAGAATCAAAGTAGACTGTTGTGACAAAGAACACCCAAAGACCACAAGCAAAAATGATTGAGCTTGAAATACAATACATGTGATTGTACAATTGTAAAGTACCTGTCCGGGCTCATCTGAGTTTGTTGAGAGCAAACAAAGATCTGCCGTAGCCGTAATATTGACGAGGTTCTTGACGTACTTGAGACGGCGCTCGAGTGTCTCACTGTTCCAGAAGACAACACAGTGCTCCGGACGGTCTGCGCGCACATACGCGTACACCACAGTGTTGTTGGCAAAGAACGCCTAGACCACACACACACACACACACACACACACACACGTATATACAAACAAGTAAAAAAGAGAATAAAGACACAAAGTACACCTCTCTTACCCACATGTAGTCAGGCCTGACGTTGGCAAAGAACACGTACGAGTCAATAGCAATGACCACCCGCAGTCCAGAGCCCTCCCACGACACTCCATGCAATACTTTGCCCCGACATTTAAGAGTGCGCAAATGCTCTCCGTACGAGTCGTAAAACTGCACTTGCAAAACAGCCTTTTCACCCTTCTCCGTTGCGACGTACTGCGCACCCGCCACTGCCAGAATTGTTCCCGTCGGGTTCCATGCGACCTGCACAATGTGCATTCCCGCGTCAATCAGCGCTGGGTCCGGGTCGTTGATGTCTGCTGACACCTGCAGACGCCCGTTCTGGTACGCCACGACCAGCGCCGGTGCGTCCTTGGCCGAAAATCCCCCTTCACCCGCGTACCTTCAATGCATCACTCAGTCAGTCACGCGCACATACGAAGCACACAAAGCACGCAAAGTCCACAAGCATACAAAGCACACAAAGCACACAAAGCACACAAAGAATACAAAGAATACAAAGAATACAAAGCACTATGCAGACGCACACATATATAATAATATATTTACATGCACAGAGACATAAATTATACACCACATACACTTAAACTTTATATGTTTCACCCTTACCAGTCCAATCCTGCGAGAGGCGTGTCGCCACTCACGTCCCGCACACACGCCACATCCATGCATCCCGATGCATTCCCTGCTGCGTCGTGCACCAGAATCTCTCCTTTCGAAGTCCCAAACAACAACAGCTTTCCGTCGGGACTCCAACACACTTTCGCCAGAGTGGCTCCTATTGACATACCAAAATCCAAACACGATCAACTGTGCACGACCAAAAACGTTTTCTCTCCGTTGGATTTTCACCTTTGATCTCTTTGCCCCAAACACGGTTTCCCTCAACACTGCCCACAATCACTGCTCCGTCTTCGTACACAATTGCAATGCGCTTTCCAAACGCATCCCATTTCATGTCGGTCACCACTGACTTTTGTCGGTTGTTGATCATGTCTTCGTACCACGCTCCACGGTACATTAACCATACCTGAGACACAATGCAAGTGTCACGCGAATCTGTTCATTGACCTTGTTTCGATTTGCGTTGGTCTTACCGTGATGAGTCCGGTTGAGTCGCTCGTTGTCAGTTTGCGGTAGTGATGGTTCCAACAGCACAGCACCACTCGCCCACTGTGTCCCTCCAGTGTTTGGTTCATACTCAGCGCATTCTTATCGCCAGACGCCTCAGGATCCAGTTGAAGGACCTGGCCAAAAAGAATAGCAACAGGAATAAAAGTTTAAAAGAAGGAGAAGAAGACATTTCCAATCAAAAAAGAGAATAGCAAGGCGTATATTAGTTTGGGGATATTTTTTCTCAAAATAATGAGAAAAAATATCAACAAGTAGAAGAACATCAATATAGACTTGAATAAAGGACTATAATTCCCTTTCGAGTGTCAAAAGAAAGACACACATAAAATCTCATACGAAGACGCAATTTCAAACGGGCATTTTCGAGAAGGTAGGCAGAAAATAATACACTCTGGTGCACACTCAGAAACGCTGACTAGATCCCCTTTCGAGTAACAAGAGCATCAAAAAGAAGGAAAGACATAATAATTATAAAAATAACTATTATTATAAATTATTATGATAATGATGTTGAATCAGTTGTCATGGCATATTCGTCTCGTCCTTACAACACTGTGCCACTGTACCTTCCTCCACCCATCTCCCCTCTCAAACAATCAACAGCGGTCTTAATTACAAACACATCTTATCATTGGATGGAACAACGAGCGATTTCCTCTGACAATCTTTCTCTCTTTCTTACTCTCTCATTCTCTCTCTTCCTGTGTGTCACTTTCTGTCTACTTTCACCAATTTTTGTCATTTTCTACCTTGAGAAGACCATTGTCGCCGCCACAAGCAATCCAGCCTTGTTCGTGGTTCCATGATATACTCCGCAACGACGTGTCGTTCGGAATGGCAATCTTCTTGCTACAGAAATTTCAAAAAAACAAAAAAAAATTAAGACAAACCGCTCAGTGTCAAAAAAGAACAGAAAAAAAAATCAAAAATGCGATTGAAAGCAAACACTGCTTCTGGACTACCCATCATTTTTTCACTTCCAGCGTGCACTCCACCAAAGCAGATGGCGAAAGACAAAGTAAGGCCAAAAAAAATCCCACGTCACACAAATGTTCTCTCACACACTCTCAAACCAAGTGAAACCCCCCATACTCCACCACCAAACTCTGTACCTCAAGTAAATGAACATTGAGATCGCTGACACTCACAGAAGCAAACAAAATAAAAATAAATTATTATTATTTTATTATTACAAAAATCAAAAAATTTAAAAATACAAAAATTCTCTCGCTTCCCGCCCTGTATCATTAGTGTAGTACTGTTGAGCTGTTGATCAGTGTCTTTTTTTTTGATGCTAATGATCACTGGTGGAGTACGACTGGCGCAGCGCAATCCTGTCGAGGCTGTTGTTAGCGCCGTGGTCCTTGTCGCATTCGCCGTCCTCTTGCTGAGAGACAGCAGCGCGTCGGCTGGTCATGGTGGTGGTGGTGCTGGTGGTTCACATGGACTGTCGGCGCAGATTGCTGCACCGTCGTATTCGGGATCGCGCAGCATGCCACAAAGCGTGACACAAATTGACACGAAACCTTTGGCTGCCTGGAAAAAACTCAGCGTGCCCTCCTTCAGCGGCGTTCCTGACCCCCTCAATGAAGCCAATGCACTGGCGTCGTATGCGGTTGCGGAGAAAGTTGTCATGCAACAGCTGGTGGAGTCGGAGCGAGGCGATCGCAAAACGTCCACGGCGTCGCACGTTGACGCGTGTCCTCTTGCCCTTGACGACGCCGTCCGCCGCAACCTCCTGCTCGACTCGCGCTTCCTCGAGGGTCAAACACTGTTCACAGGCTACACTGCCGGGCGCCACAACATGTCTATTGTCGTGATGGCGTCGTGCGTCGACCCAAGCGGCATGATGCTGCGCTCGACACTCTTGTCCATTCGCGACGCAGACTACGAGCCGTGGTTTGCCCCGCTCAAGTCGCAGCTGGACATTATCATCTTCTTCGACGTTGCCGCGTCCGATGCGTGCCGGTCGGTTGCCCTTGAGTGGTACTGGAAACTTGGCAGCAAAACTGTAGTGCAACTGCCGTGTTCCCTGATCACCGCCACGCCTCTGGCACGTCGCGTCCTCGCTTGGAACCCGCTTCAGGTTGAGGCCGACTACGGCAAGGCGCGTCTCGTACTCGACGAAGGCTCCGTTCTCAGCCCTGTAGCACCCTACCTGGCTCACAACCTCACGCTCGAGTTCAAGATGACAGGCGACACCGGCGTGCGCCAGCACGATACCCTTGCGGCGCTTTTCCGACTGCACCCGCGCCGTCCGCTGCGTCGCCTCGTCCCCGACTACCTCTGGCGCTCACCCGCTCCCGAACCCTCCTCAAGCTATGCACAAATGGTGCTGCGTCGCCCCGAGCCCGGTCACTACGAAGAGATCCTGCTCTTTGCCCGTCCATGGCTCGACTTCCTTCGCTGGACCGCACGCCACCTCGAGTTGACCAAGACGCGCCTTGATCGTGTGCGCCAAGAAATTTCACGACTTGAGACGAGCCGCGAGAATGATGCAGCCCAGACACGCGCCGCCACTCTGCGCAATGATCTGTCGTACGCCAGCAGTTTTACGGCACTGCTCGCGCTCTTCTGCCAGGAGAAGAATCTCTACTTGCTCGCGCCACAGCTGCACAATCGCAAGCAGATGGCCAGTTCGCTGTTTTCGGGACAGGTGCTCCGCGAAGGAGCGCTCTTCCGTGACAATAAGTTTCGCACCGCCTCACACTCGCCACTACCCTTCCTGTCTATGTCTCCCTGTCGCTACGACAACGACGGCCGGCCCCGCGACGACATTGCCAAGATCCTCGAGCTGTCACGCAAGCACGGCGTTGTAGCCATGACAACCGTCAACACTGCCTTTGTCGAGTTCACTTGGAGCTTTTTGTGCCAGACGCGCTCGTTCAAGGGCGTCCATGAGAGTTTGGTGCTGCTCGCGACGGACCAGCCGGCGTACAAGGCACTGCGCAACAACCCCTTTGGCGTGCATGTTGTCTACACCCCTCCATCCTCCGACAGCAACGACTACGCTGAGTCGCTGACGTTTGGCACGTACGCGTACGGTGAGCTCATTGTCGAACGACTCCTGTTCAATCTCGAGGTCGTCAGCTGTGGAGCCAATGTACTTCTGATGGAGACGGACGCAGTCTGGTTTGGCAATGCTATTGCTCTGGCGCCCTCCTACCGCAAAGATCCAGGTCCACAATCCGAAGCAGCCATTGCTGCACTCGAGTCTTCGCTCCCCGACATGCGCCTGTACATCAACCAGCAGTTCTACAACCGCGAAAAGCAACATGACATGTTTGAGTTTGGCGGTGGTTTCATGTACATGCGTCACTCGCGCGCAGCCGTACGCACCCTCAGCACCCTTGCTTATCGCTATGCCCACCACATCCAGCACTGGGAGGAGATTCGCGGTGAGAAACGCACCAGACTAGGCAAACTCGGAGGCGCAAATGATCAAGTAGGAAAACATAGATATTTTGTTTTTTTTGCATCTCTCACTCATTGTCACTTTGCCTAGACGATTCTGTCGCATATGCTTCAGACGGAGAAACCTTTCAATATCCAGTTTGATACGTTCTCTCAAAAGGCTCTGCTCAATGGGACGTGGTACAAAGAGAAGACTGAGGTAACTCACACACGCACATACACTTTAGGTACGGTATTAATACTTTGTTGAATGTGTGTGGTTGTTTTTGTTTTTGTTTTTGTTTTTGTTTTTGCTTTTGTTTTGTTTTTGTTTTTGCATTTGTTTTTTGTTTTTTGTATGTTTTGTATGTTTTGTTAGGCATATGGACTGAAAAACGTTGAGGAATGGACTACGGCGGACGAAACGCGCGAAAAGAAAATACTGACACAGCTGCGTCAAGAAACTCCCTCGCTGGAGAGCACTCTGGTTCTCAACAACAACTTTATCCGGGGCACGGAGGCCAAGAAGGCACGAGCACAGCGGTTTGGGCATTGGTTTGTCAAGGCAGTGGCAGGCGGTGGGGTTGTCTGTGACGCAGGGGCTGTGGCGTCTTTTTTGGCTTTGATTCATATGTGATAAACACACACACACACACACACCACAAAGATACACCTCACAAAGATACACCCCACAAAGACACACAAAGACACACACACACACACACACACACACACACACACACACACACACACACACACACACACACACGCACACACACACACCTCGTTTTTATTATAAAATTTTAAGACCATAATTATGTTCTTTCTTATCCTACACGAGTCTTCTTGCGAAAGGAGATATTTCAGTAGTGTGCGCCTGGGTATAATGCCCCGAACATCGGTGGGTCTCAACCAGTTCATCCAGTAAAAAGTATTTTGCGCTTCTCCTTTCCTTTTGTAATAATTAATGTGTACAACACACGCGTTTGAGCTATTGGTTGAAGGAAAGAGAGTAGCCCCCGCCCGGTTGTTCCACCATCTTGAAGTTGTCCGTGCTCATTCCAAACTTGCCCAAAATCGTATTTCCAATGTCCTTGAGCTTCCCTATCAATTCACACATAAGGCATTCAGAACAAAGTTTCAGCAAACATAAACAATCAATATCGTCACACTCAGTACAACATATAAAAAACCACACACAGTTACTATCACTTTAACTATATCTTCTTCTTATACCCAGCATTTCATCTTTGAGCTTTTCGTTCTTCTCTTTGATCTGAGTGGGCAGTCTACGCACAGCCCTTCGCGCAGTCTCATTGGTCGCATCTCTCTTCAAACACTCTTCATAATCTATACGTATAAAGTAGAGCGCATGGTAAGTCACATTCGCTCTCCATCTCACTCACTGCCCAATAAAATACTTGTAAGAAATTATAACAAAAATACACACAAAATATTATTCTAATTATTATTATTATTATTAATTACCTTTCAGTGCATCTTCCAGACTGTCCGTCTTCTCACGCGCAGTCGCTCTGCGCAAATACGCTTTGGTGTACTCGCTGTCCAGCTTCAGTGCTATAGATAAAAAGAAGTAAATAAGTCTTCGTGCATGTCTCTCTATCATTTTGTTTCTTTCTCTCTCTCTCTATCACTTTGTTTCTTTCTCCCTCCTCTCTTTCTATCACTTTGTCACTTTATTTGTTTCTCCTTCCTCTCTTTCTATCACTTTGTCACTTTGTTTGTTCTCCCTCCTCTCTTCTCTCTCTCTCTCTCTCTCTCTCTCTCTCTCTCTCTCTCTCTCTCTCTCTCTCTCTCTCTCTCTCTCTCTCTCTCTCTCTATCACTTGTTTCTTTCTCCCTCTTCTCTCTCTCTCTCTCCTC
>CALSCP010001655.1:41938-54204 GCA_943704425.1 Ministeria vibrans ATCC 50519
GGGGGGGGGGGGGGCAAGAACGGTCTCCTGACAATCTAGGACAGAATGAAAGTGATGGCCCAAATATGAAATAAATCAATTTATCATCCAAAGATTACCTTATTTATTATTATGATTATCATTTTTTAAATGCTGCTCCTCTCAACCGTCCTCTTCACCCTCGTCCAATTGGGCTCCACCACACACCACCACCACTTTCAACGCCTCTCTGCGTGTGCCCGCGAACTGCACAATGCTGCCGGTACGGTCGGCGTGGTAACACTATTGCCGTCGTCCATTTCCTCGCACTTCTCTGTTGTCTTCTCGGCGACCGCGACGTCCTCCTCCGTTGAAGTTCTGCTCAAAGAGTCCCCCGAGGGTGTGGTGACCCATGGTAAGCTTGCGCATGCCGACGAGTACGCGCCCTTGTCGTGCGAGCCGATTCCGCAATTGCCGCTGCCCGCCAACCTCATTGCCTTCAATTCAACGCGAGGCGCTGCACTGCTCCGAGACGAGCGCACCGAACTGTCCAACAGCTTCTTCGGTGGCATGATGGCCTACACGACGCAGATCACGCAGACTCTGTGCGCCGTCGCGACCGCCACGGTCATTTTGAACGGTCTCAACGTTCAGCCGGCCGTCGTCGACCCCAGCTACACGCCGTACCCTTACTTCACACAGGGTGCCTTCTTCACCGAATGTGTCAACCAGTACGTGTCGCGTCCGGCCGTCACGAGCCACGGCATGACCCTGCCCGACTTTGACAAGACAGTCAACTGCTTTGCGCACACCGCTGCTGTTCACGCCAGTACCACCAACACAGCGGGGTTCCGTCTTGCCGCAGCGACAGCGCTCGCCGAGGGTCACGGTGTTGCCATCAACTTCCACCGTGTTGAGCTCGGTCAGCTTGGCGGTGGCCACTTCTCGCCCGTGGTCGCGTTCAATCCAACATCAGACACGTTCCTTGTCCTCGACGTCTCTCGCTACAAGTACCCCGCCTACTGGGCGACTGCAGATGATCTTTTTGCCGCCATGAACACCACGGACAGCAGCACGGGTCTGTCTCGAGGCTATGCCGTTGTCCAGATCAAGTGAACTTGACACAATCAAACAAAATAATTATTGTATACATCATTCATTGCAGGAGTATTGCTCTCCTCTCCATTACACACTCTCGTATGGAAACCTCTTTGCTATCCCCGCGGAAGAATCATCGCGAGCATCCGATGACTGCACATACTTAATCGCAGGCAGTACCATCATGGTTGCCTGGAGCAGCACCAGAGCGCGGTAGCCCCAGGAGAGGCTTGTTACAGAGCTGGACACATCGACGCCCGCTGCAGCGCCTGCAACGTGCTGTTCGCTGGGAAGCGTCACCAATAGAATGCAGGAGAGAATGGAGATGAGCGTGGCCAGGGAGAGAACGTCGGCAGCGTGTCGTGCGGGGGACGAGCGACGTGTAAAGGTCCACAACAGTCCCGAACGAATTTCCAGGACAAGAACCACCGGAAGGCCCGGAAGCATGGCAAGGAGGAGCCACTTGAGAATGGGCATGGTGGATTTCCATTGCAGGTAGCTCTGGAGGAAGACCATGGCTGGCGGTGACTGGCTCGTCGCAAACGACACCACAGAGAAGTCAACGAGCGCCAGCGTCGTCATAAACGCTCCAATCACAAATCCGCCAACTACATCCAATCGTGTAGGACGTGGTTTCGTCAAAACCATGCCCTAAGAAGGCGGAGTGCGTGATTTTACGAAGAAATCTGAATTCTGAAATTGAATTTATTATTATTATAATTTATTATTTTTATAATTTATGGCATGCAATGGATCACTGTCGATACGTCTTGTTGACTTGGACCATGTGATGTGTCGACCACGCGCGGCCACGCGAGACCCAACCTTGTCGCTTGTGGATTCACGACAAATCGCTGTGGTGCCCGTCATTCGCATCTTTGGCTCAACACCGGCCGGTCAGCGCTGCTGCCTCCATCTCCACCGCGCCTTCCCCTACTTCTATGTGCCTCTGCCTCCCCTCGCCATTCGCCAGCTGGGCCTCGGCCGTGCGTCCTCACAAACATGCGCTGAAAATCGTGCTGCAAACACGTCGCCGTCAAATCTGTCGCCAGGTGCCGACGAGGGCGTTCTGGGTGCCCTTGCCCGTGACTACTGTCGTCGTTTTGGTATTGCTCTAGACCAACGCATTGATGCGGCGCTAGCACAAGCTGGGAAACGCGTCGACGGAATGCCACCAGGTCAGAAGCACCACAAATCTTATCATCTTGCTCATCTCCCTCTCTCTTTCTTTCTTTTGTTTTCTTTTTGCTAGGCCAACACATTTTCAACGTGGTTATAGTCCGCGGACTTGCCTACTACGGCTACCATCCTAAGGAGTCGCTGTTTCTCAAGATTTTTCTATTCAATCCATCGATAGTGGCGCTGGCAGCAGAGCAGTTGAGGGCCTTTCGCATGGCTCCACACGAAGCGCACGTTCCCTTTCACTTGCAGGTCATGATTGACCTTGGCCTTTGTGGCATGTCGCTGGTGACGCTGTCGCACGTGCTCTTCCGTTCACCCTTGCCCTTGGAATCGGGTCGCACCACCCGCTGTTTGGACGCGCGCTGGAACGCCACACTCTCGGCCGAACCGGTCCCCTCTGCACCGTCGCCCCTCTCTTCCCTTGCCAACGTCTACACCGAGGCAACTGTACCACCGCATCTCCGCTTGCCGAACCATGTGCACAAAGCAAGTCGCTGTGAACTCGAGTGTGATGCTACCATTGCCGATGTGGAGCGTGCCGCTCCACCCAACACCACCGGTCCTCTTCGCACCGACGGACGTGTTGCCGATGCCAATACTCCTGGTCAACGGCTCGTGCGCTCATTGGCGGCCCTGTGGAAAGCTGAGCGAACTCGACGTCTTTCCAAGGGCCTCGCCTCGCAACTGCCGGTGCCCGAGACGCAAGAACGCCAGCCTGACCCGGAGACAGCGCGACAACAACGCCACCGTATGGCCTTTGAGGCGTCTCTGGTGGATGCGGAGACAAAGACGGATGGTGCTGCTGGTCCTGATGGGCCAGCCTTGGAATTTACCGCAGCTTTTGATCGAGAAGCATATGCCACACAATTGGATGCGGCAGGTGTGAGGTGCCGACAGCAAGAGACGGTGAAGGGAGCAGCGGTCGAGAATGACGGTGTGGGGGGCAAGGAAGCAGAAGAAGAGGAGGAACCTTTGTCAGAGATGATGTTGGAGGCCATGGAGAATGCAGTGGCGGCTTTGGAGCAGCAAGAGATGATTGAAGACGATGAAGAGGAGAATAGCGACGATGAGGATAGGGCCGATGAAGAGGATGGTGACGAGGAAGGCCGCACTGAGAGACGCGAGGCGAAAAGACGTGCAGCAGCAGCAGTAGCAGCAGATTTGAATCCTCCATGTGAGGATGGGATTGGTGGTGAGCGTGAGTCGTGGGGTCTGTTGGAGTTGCTGGCGACACAACAGGAGCCACGTGAAACGGCGAGTGGACGGTCGTCAGCTGATGGGGACTGGGAAGATGTGCTTTCACAGTTGAATTGGATGCGGCAGAATGCGGCCGATGCAGACGAAGAGGAGGTACAGAGGGCACTCTACGACGAGCGACGAGAGCACGAAGAGGATGATTTCCTGGGTGAGGATGATGTAGGTGCGGGCCCCTTGAGAGTCGACGATGAGACAGTTGTATCACAGGCAAATGACGAAGCAGAGGAGAATGACGAGAGTAGCAATGGTAGTGTGGCGGAGGAGAATGTCAGCGACGACGACGACGACGACGACGATGATGATGACGACGAACCAAAAGACTTTACATTTCTTCCCCACCTCTCAACACCTCAGCGTCAACGTCGTCTCGCCGGTACACCAATCTGCATTCCCAACACGCCATCCAACGACGACAACAATGGTCACAGCAGCCTTTCACACCACTCGCGCATTATGAGTGACCTTGAAGCAGCGTCGCAGTCATCAGAGTCTTTGAGTTCACTTAACTACGTTCCAGCGACTGCCGTACCACCTCCGTCCTCCTCTGTGTCCTCTCGAAAACGGCGAATGTGGTCCATTGCACGCGACCCGAGCATCACTGGTTCGCGTCTCTTCTCTGTACCCGATTCGCAAAACGACGACAACCACGACGACTCCCCAGCACGGCGACCTCCAGCAAGTGGTGGCGGTATCCCAGAGACACCCAATCTGAATCGTCATTGCAGTGGTCAGCTTAATGATCAGCTCGCGTTCCTTCCAGGCGAGGCATCCCTCAACCCATTTGCGCACCACGCCCTCTTACATCTCTCGCCACCTTCCTCTCCACCCCCCTTGGCCGTCATGCATATACCACGCCTCAGCGACGACCACGTGGACGACGATAATAATGGCGAGATGTCAATTGACAACGCGTTCGCGCTCGAGTATGGAGTGTATGGTGCAAGCGCAGTCGAGCAACTGGTGTTCGAACACCACAACGACGAGTGCTCTCTTGAGATTGCCTCTCCTTCTCTGTCTCAGGCCACAACAACCCTCACGTGTGGACTGCGTGCGCCCTTGGTGCATGAGCTCATGGACACCATTGAGCTCTATGGGCCCCAATTCATCCATGTGGAGACACACTTCTCAAAGCGAGCGGATGTCACGGGCCCACGAACGTTTCATCGACGGCGCTTCAATATACCCTATCTTCGCGAGCACGCATGGGATGCCGGTAGTGACATTACGCTGGCCGGCGATCGCGCGTGGCGCAGTGCCAGCACAGATCGCACTCTGCTCGATGTCGATGCCACACAGCAGGTGCCCCAACAGAATGGTCGCCTCACACGTCCCACTACTTTGGAGCTCGTTCCATTGCGCCGCCCACCTTCAGCACGTGCCCTTGTACTTCAACAACAACGGCAACAACGACAGCGGCAGCAGACGCAAAATCATCCTTCTGTCGACTCATTGACTCAATCCAACACTGACACCAACAGGAACAACGATAGGTACTCAATGAGCGGCGCAACACAAACCACCGCCCGTCCAAAGATGGCTACTGGTCGTGTCCCTCCTCCTCCGCCAAAGAAACCAGTTGGGAGCGCCTCGCAACTGGATGGTCCCACAGCTCGTGTGCAAGGGGCTAGTATGGGTGGCTCACAGGTAGACGACCACGAGCATTTGCAGTTGTGTGTAATGTGCATCGAAGTTCACGCTCGCTCGCGAGACCATCTCATGCCTGATCCACGCTACGATCCCGTTCTTGCCTTCTCTTACTGTCTTCGTGTGGATGAGGCCAAAGCACGCGGTGAACGCGACCTCTGTGGCGTCGTGGTGGTGACTGACGATAAGTGTGACGTCGAGGAAATGGACATGGGCGGTGGGGGCGACGACGAAGATGACATTCTGCATGAGGCACGACGACGACGTCGTCGTCGTCGTCAATTGGGTTCCCGTGTACGCGATGGCCGCGTGACACAAGTGGAATCTGAACGAGCGTTGGTGGACGCTCTGGTGGCACTTGTGCTCAAGTGGGACCCGGACTTTGTGGGTGGCTACGAGGTGCACAAGCTCTCGTTGGGCTACCTCCTTCAGCGTGCCCAACTCGCCTACAAGCTAGATCTGTGCTCCGAGCTGTCGCGCACACCCTTCTCGGGCACCAACAAGTTTGACGAGGGTGACGCGTGGGGCCGTCGCAAGACCAACAGCATTCACATTGCGGGTCGTCTCGTGCTCAATGTGTGGCGTCTCATGCGCAAGGAAGTCGCTCTCAACATTTACACCTTTGAGAATGTCTGCTGGCGCATTCTCCAACGCCGCGTGCCCCACTACTCATTTCGCTCACTCTCCGACTGGTTCGACGATGGTGCACTCCGCTCTCGTACTCTTGATCACTGCCTGTCACGTGCCGTCTCCACTATGGAACTTCTTGACAAGGTACCTAATGTGAACAATTATATTTTTTTGTTCTTCATCTCACAAAAAAAACTCGATTTTTCCTCTTCTCTCTATCATCACCTTGTATTCTTCTCCCTCTTCCCTTTGTACTCGTATCTATCTTCTCTTTCTATCACTTTGTGTTCTTCTCCCTCTATCACTTTGTATTTTTCTCTATCACTCACTACTTTTCGCCTTTTGCACTCCTTTCACGTTGTCACTCAATGTGTGCCTTTCTATTTCCTTTCTTTCTTTCCCTTTTTGCTCTTTCTTGCACTTGGGTAGCGAGATGTGATTGGACGCACAAGTGAGCTTGCACTCGTGTTTGGCATTCGATATTTTGACGTCGACTACCGTGGCTCGCAGTATCGCGTTGAGTCGGTGATGTTGCGCGTGGCCAAGCCACTGCACTATGTGTGTCTGACGCCCAGCCGTGCTCAGGTGGCGGGACAGCTTGCACCCGAGTGTCTTGCGCTCAATATGGAGCCCGAGTCGCGCATGTATACATCGCCCGTGCTTGTGTTGGACTTTCAGTCGTTGTTTCCCTCCATTATGATTGGCTATAACTATTGCTACTCGACCTGTCTCGGGCGTGTGGGCACGCCACGCCAGCGCCGTCGTCTTGGAGTTGCCTCCTTCAACGTGGCGCCCGAGACGGAGGCGGCGCTGCATGATCACGTTGAGGTGTCGCCCAATGGCGTGGTATTTGTCAAGGAGGAGGTGCGCAAGGGTGTGCTGGCGCAGATGTTGACGGAAATTCTTGAGACGCGGCAAATGTACAAGAGAACGATGCGCGAGGGAAACGCATCGGCAGGTTTGTTGCGCCGCATGGACGCACGACAACTGGCATTGAAGCTTATTGCCAACGTGACGTATGGCTATGTGACGGCGTCCATGACGGGCCGCATGCCCTGTGTCGACGTGGCCGACGCCATTGTGGAGACGGCACGCGAGCGACTTGAAGAGGCTATTCAGCTGGTGCACAGTCGTCCTGAGTGGGGTGGCGAGGTAGTCTACGGCGACACCGACAGCATGTTTGTGCATCTCAAGGGCAAATCGCGCGACGAGGCACATCGTATTGGCCAAGAGATTGCAGACGAGGTGACACGGCGCAATCGCAGACCAATCAAGCTCAAATTTGAAAAGGCACACACACGCACACAAAAAAAAAACATAATACGGTCTTGATTTTGTGTTTTAATCATTCGATGTTTTGTATATTTTATTTTTTATTGTGAAGGTGTATTTGCCGTGTATTCTGCAGGCAAAGAAGCGCTACTGTGGAATGATGTATGAAACACGGGAGCAAACGGAGGGTGTGTGGGATGCAAAAGGAATTGAGACAGTGCGACGGGACACATGTCCGGCGGTGAGCAAGATGCTTGAGCGTACCCTCAAAGTACTGTTTGAGACAAAGGATGTTTCGCGTGTGAAGGCATATGTGATTGGACAGTTTCAGAAGATGCAGGAAGGGCGTGTGTCGCCACTGGAGTATGTGTTTGCAACTGAGCTGAGGTCTCACTACAAGCATGAGATGCGACATGCTGTGCCGATGATTGCTAATCGAATGCGGCAATCTGATCCGCGGTCCTATCCCGAAATTGGCGAGCGTGTTCCCTATGTGGTCACGGCGACGGGTGTGCTGTCGTCGCGCCTTATTGATGGTGTTGTGTCGGTACGCGAGGCCATTGTGAACCCGCTCAAGCTGCCCAACGTTCGCTTTTACATTGAAAAGCGCATTGTGCCGGCGCTCGACCGCTTTCTTACTCTTGAGGGGTGCAGTGCTGCCGAGTGGTACCGGAGTGTGCCAAAGCCGGAGCGCACAAGCGCGGCTGAAGCAGCGGCAGCGGATGCTGCGGCTGGTGCGGCTCGTGGAGGGACGGACGGGGTGACGTCACGCCTTGTTGCGAGCGCCACGACCATTCTTGCGCGTGGACCTGTGGGTGTGGGAGGGGCAGTGCGACAGCAGCAGGAGAACCAGTCGATTACACGGTTTGCCATGCGCATGCAGTGCATAGTGTGCAACACCTCGGTGGACACGGGTGCTCGGTCAGTGGTGGTGACGCGAGTGGGTCGCGTGTGCAGCTCGTGCCTGGACAACCCTTCGAGGTCGCTGGTGGTGCTTGGGGCGCGTGTGCGTCGCATTGAGGAGCGTGAGGATGCCGTCAATGCCATCTGCGTCAACTGTGTTGGCACCCGTGCATTGGTCGATGCCTGCGAGTCTATTGATTGCCAGCTCTATGTGGAGCGACTGCGCGTTCGGGACAAGATCAAAGAGGCGCAGCGACTCGAGCTGACCTCCGATCGGCTAGTCAAAATGTTGTAATAAAAAATTATGGGCTCGATTCAAAAATGACGACGCCGATGCGGCCTGGGTCGACGTCTGCGAGCTTTGCGTGGTCCTTCTTGGCCGCCAACGGAATTGGATCGCCGTTGTCATCAAAAGGCCCGTGAAGCTGTCTTTGGAAATTTCTCGTGTGTCGTTGTCGTCGTGTGGGCGAAATCAAGAGAAAACACGTTCGTCAGGAGACCTTGGCAAAACATCCTCACCACATTGCCGTACACAAACGTGCCGGACACAAATGAGCGTGCACCGGGCTCACCGTCGTCGCCGCCTTCCCCAGATGAAACTCGTTGTCGGGATCCTCAGCTGAGAAACACGAGCCAAACTTCAGCAGATTGGCGTAGTCATTGCGCACCCCAAAGAACGGCACGCTCTGGCGCAACTTGCGCGGGGCACCCATACGAGCATCGGCAACCGCGCGACTCGCTCTGCCTGTCGTAATCCTGCCGGGGAGCCGCATCGTATTGGTGGTGATGTGCTGGCCCTTACGACGCATTGGTTCCTGCGGATTGACGGATCGCATCACCAAAGCAGCCAATGAAGATTCGGTGAGCCCGATCTTGCGCTTCTTGCGTCCTCCTTCGCCGGCTTCCCCGTCAGCTGCGACGGCGAGTTCATCGCAGTTGTGCTCGGTCTTGGCGACCTTGCACACCCAGTTGTCTTCGACGCGCGAGCGCTCAAACGTCACGCGAAACTCACAGCCGTCGGTGGGAAAGCTGGTCAGCTTCGAACCGTGCGTGGCGCAGACGTAGCAACGACGCACCGCGTTGCTGTTGCGAAGACCGGTCGCTTGCCGCCGCAACAGCGTTTCGTCGTGGAGAATAAAATCGAGTGGATCTGTTATTGCGTGCACGACGTTGCCGACCGTGCACTTCAAAGGGGGTGTGTGTAAGCGACAGGCCTTTGTATTCGGAAGGAAAAGGGAATGATTTGTAAATTTCGCGCCAAAACTCAAAACTGAAAAACGAGCGCCAAACAAATCAAACCCGAATTCTGCACCTGTGCGTTGACAATGTCAAGAGCACCTCTCTGCATGGTGATACGAGAAAAAACACAAAGAAAAACTGCTGAAATTTATGAAAAATGTTTAGTGTTTACTCGAGTGACCGACCTTCGCCCCCTGGGTCATTTTTTCGCTGCCGAGTGCCGGGAAATTGGCCCCGTACTGACTTACCATGATACCATTATGTCCAATCTAGCGTCTGCTTGATTCTCGCAAGCCCCGGCGACGAAGATTTGTGCAACATTGTTGACATTGTGGATTTTGAATAGATGAAAAAGAAAATTATTGTGGATTTTGAATAGAACCCAAAACTTATTTTTGATTTCTCAGTGGCGCCAGAGCCTTTGCAGGCGTGCGCACTGCGGCCGTCTGTCTGAGTTCGCCCATTTACTGCCGAGGAGAGAACCAAATAACAACAATATTTCCACACCACTGCCACAAGCAAGGAGGATTTCCCATCTATAACCTTAGTAACAACACTTCTCCCATCGCCCATCTCACATCTGCAGTGATCTGCTAGCCCAAGTAGAATACAATGAAGATGGAGCGCTCGTCAATCCAAGACTAATAATTATTTTATACTTCTCTTAGCTTTTCTTATCTCAATACAATACTGTCATAAATTATTAGTAATAACCTTATCAGTGTGATTAATATCATTAATTCTCGGTTTCTTTGTTCTCACATATTTATCATTGTTTGAAGAAGGCCCTGTCTCACGAGGTTTCCCTTATCAGCCTTATCAGCATGTCGCCCTCCGCGTAAGTGCCCTCTCTCTCTCCTCACACATCAAAAAAAAAAAAAAGGACAGCCTGTTTCTCAAGTGGTCGCACGGACGCATGTCCCGACTCAAATGCACTCGCTGGACATTTATTGGGCGGTGGAGACTCCACTCGCGCCTTGGCCGTCGTGCTGCCGGCGTCCTATGTGCCTGTAGAGCTCATACGGAGAGCATTTTGGTTTCTTATAGAAAACTTGTCCTTGTTCTGGCAATGTGTGTCGCTGTTTCTCATGCTAGCTTCACCAGGTGTCGCACTACGATGTTTTGGTACGTCCCGAATGTGTCTTATAGTATTTTTTCGGTGGTGATTTAAAAAATTCATTGAAAATCACAGAGCAAAAAAAAAAAAAACGCTCCTGAGCCGACTTTGAAACGCTTCTTGCCCGTAGCACTGGTGGAGATGCTGGAGTTCAATCGTCGGGCTCGACCTCAACCCCGGCAAACTCTGTTGGAGCGCGCACGACGCCCTCTCAGAAGGAGTTTGGTCAGTGTTCCACCATTGGCTCTGGAATGCAGGTGTGCTACCTCGACGTGACCGCCTCTGGCTCCGGTGTCTTTGCTAGCTTTTTCGTCGAACAGTCGGGCAACAGCGAGAGGATTGTCAAGGTGGTTGCCAGTACGAGTAGCAATACGTGCGCCTTGCAGTTTGTCCCCACCTTTGCCGCCCTGAACGTCGGCTCTGTGACACCCTTGAGTGGCAATGTGGATTCCGTCTCCTGCACTATCATCTCGTTCCACCACTCGAGTGCGTAGTAAACAATGTCAATCCAAATAAAGCAATGCAATAAAACATTCTATTTACATTTTTCTTTCATCAGCTGTACATGGGAAGCTTATGTATACATGTGGTGCGTGTGTGCTATACAGTTTCACGTTTGATAATGGCCGCAATGTACAGGCCGGAGGTAAGGCCATCGCGAGGGTCGAAGCGGAGACAGGGGAAGGGGTTGGAAGGGCCGGCGGGGCCGGCGGGACGAGAGGGCCAGGCGTGGGCGGACGGTGGCGCGGCAGTGACGAGGTGGGCCGTGGGCTGCGTGTCAAGGAGCCACTGGACAATGTCTTCGTTTTGGGCGCGCGTGAGACTGCAGGTGGAGTAGATGAGACGCCCCGCTGTGGCATTGCTATCACCACTGCTGCTCCTGCTACTACTACTACTACTACTCTTACTAGAGCTACCGCTAGAGCTGCTGGTGGGGCGGAGGAGGTTAAAGCCACGCAGGAGAAGTGCACGCTGAAGATCACGCAGGTGAACGCCGTCTGCGTCGTCGGCAAAGACACGACGGTCAAATGTATCCCAGCCCCAGTCTGTGCCAAATTTAGCAATGTGGCGCAGTGAACCGTCGTGGGTGCACTGGGCGTCGACAAGCACACGGTCGAAGTAGCGAGGAGGCAGCGGCGGAAGTGGCTGTACAAAGGAATGTGTGTGGTAGTAGAGGAGTGGCGTGGACGTGTCCGTGGCTTGAGCTGCAACGCGCTGTTGGTGTCGCGCAGAGGCCCGTCCGGCGTTTGGCACGGCGGCGCACTCGCCTACCGAGTCCACTGCAAGTGCAAATTGACGAGCGTCTCCCAAGTACAAGCGAACATTGCGAAGGTGGTGTTTGCGAGCAAGCGTGGTGCACGCGGCGAGGCGTGCGGGCGAGACGTCGACGGCCGTGACTGAACCCGACGACGTGTGTGGATGCAGACGTTGTGCGATCATCGCCATTTTAGCACCGGGTGCACAACAAAGATCGAGAACAGTCGAGTGAGGGTCCACTTGAAGAGCCAACACAGCGGCACAGCTGGCGGCGTCGATGCCCAGCAGCTGGCCCGCCCTGTACGCCTCCAAGTGCGAAATGCGACTGTCAGCGCCGCGCACTTGATAAAATCGATTGTGCTCGTCTGTGTCGTTCAGCCACGGCACGGGCGTCACCTCAACGCCGTCCTGGTCCGCACTGAGCGCCTCCAGCAGCCTGTCGCTGTCGCTGTCGTCGTCTGATGTGCGCGGCACACGCACAAATCGTCGATCCAGAAACTCCACATCGTATGCCTCTTCGGGAACGCCATTGTCGCGAAGGAACGCTCGAAACGACGGAGGGAGTTCCATTTCTTTGCACAAGCCAGAAAAGGTGTTAACTGTGTTCTGTTGTGGTGACAAATAAATAGAAATTCTACTTTCCTATTCAAAGTGAAATTACTCGTCGTAATGTCTGAAATGAGACATGAGTCAAATCATTAATGATTAA
>CALSCP010001655.1:60618-71022 GCA_943704425.1 Ministeria vibrans ATCC 50519
CTCTTTTTTCCTTTTTTTTTTTTTTTTCCCTCTCACTCTCTCTCTCTCTCTCTCTCACTCACTCACTCCTCTCTCTCTCCCTTTCTCTCTCCCTTCCCTCTCTCAAACCTCCTCTCGCCTTACCGACACAGAGACTCCATCCGGCAAGCTCTCATCAGCTGAGATGGTGATCCTGCGAGGCGTCGATTCAACGGCGCCCATTGCGATCTTAGCGAGAGAGAATAGAGTGAAAATTCCAACTTTTGATCATTCTTTCTTGGTTTTCTTTTATTATCTTTTTATTTTTATTTACAATGTTTGGCCACGGGTCACGTTCATCGCACAATCCTTATGGGTCAGGCAATGAGTTAATGGGACTGCGAGCGAAGCAGGTACATTCGAAAGAGAAGAAGAAGAAGAAAGAAAAAAAAAAGTTCCCCCATCGAATTTGCTGTTTATTCGCATTCTCTACAGATATCGTCGTTACTCAGAGACTGCGCATACACGCGAGAGCTTGTGCGCGACAGAGTACGCCGCTGAACGGCCTCGCCGGTCGTCCACACACACCACACTAAAACCCTTTCTCTCTTGCGACTCAGACGTACGAAGTTCCTTGCAGCGTCAACGCCACCACACTCTACCTCAATGTACAGCTGCCCCCGTCGTTTCCCAACGACCCGCCAGTCATCACCGTCGCGCCCCCCGTTGCGCATTCTTGGGTCGACTCGGTACGTTTATTGTATATTTTCTGCGTCTTCGTCTCATTTCTCTTCTCTCTTCTCTCTGACCTGTGTCGCTTTCTCCCCCGTAGCAAAACCGAATTGTTGGGCACTCCGACCTCCGCATGTGGTCTATCCACACATCCTTGGGTCGCGTTGTCGCAGAAATCATGACCGAATTCAAAAGACATCCTCCAACACAAGCGTCCAAGTCAACCTCGTCGTCCGCTCCCGTCCCCCCGCAGCAATCCTATGGCGCCTTTGGACACTCCCCCACACCCCCACAAACACAAACACCACCATCCTCTTCAGTCGCTCCCTCCAACACCACCGCCAGCAGCGGCAGTGGCAGCACCAGCAACAGCGCCACCACTGGCTCAGCCAATCGAGCAACGGCAGCCCAAGCCGAACTCGACCGCCTTCTCCCAACAATCCCTTCCTCTCTCCCATCACTCGGTGCACTTTCGGCCGAAGAACTCGATCGACTCCTCACAGACGACACCGCCTTCGATGCCTTCTACGCAACCCTCCCCGAACCCACTCAGCTGCTGACTGCCACACGTGATCTCACTGACGCCCTCTCCTCCAAAATCACCCAACTTGACGCACAAGAGCCCCTCCTGCAAATCCAGGCAGACCGCATAGCCCAGCGCCACACAGCCTTGCAGACTGCATCAGACAAATACGATGCGCTCATGCAGCAGAGAAGAGCTCACGAACAGCGCTTCTCCTTTGACGTGCTCCTCACCAACCTCAGGTAAAACACAACACACCATCATACAATGTTGTTTAAAAAAAGAGACGTACAATATAATAAATTGTTATGGTTTTATAGAGTGGCCACACAGGAAGCCGATGAAAAGTCCGACGACATTGTCAATGAGTTTCTGTCTGGGCAAATGGCCGACGATGAGTTTGTCAAACGCTTCCAAGCTCAGCGCGAAGAGTATAACACACGCGCAGCTAAAGTGGAGCGATGTGTCCTGACGCACGCAAATGCTCACTGACGCACACACACACACATACACACACACACACACACACTAAGCCTTGCTCTATCACTTTGTTTCTTTCTTCCTCCACTTTCTCTTTCTTTGTACACATACACATACATTTACATTTCTCCCATCATGTTCTCTCTCTTTCTCTCTCTATTTTTTGTTTCCGTTGCGTATGTGACGATATAAGAGAAGGACTGTGAGAGCAGAGAGCAACGGGATCGCAATGAGCAGTGGCTGCGAGGACGTGAGGGAGACACGTGAAGAGGAATCGTCGTAGTGCCGACACACACTGGCACTGAGCAGCTGCGATGCAAGCGCCTGTTTGATGATGGTGTTGTAGTGGAGCCCATCTGTGGTGGTAGGTGGTGTGGCTGTATCGATGACTTTGCCAAAGGAGAAAAGTTGGATGGAGGGACCGAGTTGGCGCAGTCGCTGTTCGATGGCCCGGTTAAACTGCTCAATGAGCGCATTTCGCAAGTTTTTGCGTGCGTCCCACAGCTGCTCCTCAACCACGGGTCCTGGCAACATCCACACCACAGCTACGTTGGGGTGTCTGCGGGCGAGGCGCTCGAGTCGCTCGATGACTTGTGATCGTGAAACTGCCTCAAGAAACTCCCGAATGCTTTTCGCCTCGTCGCTCGCGTTGGTCTGCTTTATTCGCCACAGACTCGTCGAGAGAAGTACAAGTGCTCCTTCGTCACACAGACGCGCCTCAAGGTCATCAAATAGCGCTGAGGTGTTCAGCTGTTCGACATGAGCGAGCCATGAAAAGTGCAGCTCGAATCCCTGTCGTGTTGCAACGCTCCGATCCGCATGCTTCGTCGACTCGTTGCGGTACTCGACAAAGGAAGCGTCCACCTGGCGTGCCATGGTCGCGTACAGCTCGCGTGCACGACTATCGCCCACCACAGCCACGACAAGATCACGTTGCGTAGAAGTGCCCGAACAACTCCGCTGCGCACACGTCTCCAACGGAGACGACGACCCACACGGGCCCTCCCAGTAAGCTCCCCCCTCTGTCCACTCGCCCACCTCTTGCTCCTCCAGACAGCGCGCCGAAACGAGCGCCAGGCGCAGGACGAGTGCCAATGCGAATCGTCCACGCATTCGAAAGGAGCACGAAAATGAGGACGTTCCGTCAGGAGATATCGCGATCGACAACACAGGTCAGCAACACGTATAGACGATGATTAACATTCAACCAAAAGGTGTCCGTCGGTGAAAAACTCGACCTCAAAAAAAAATCAATGCAAATTTTATTATAAGCGCGCCAACGAATAGTCAATAGAGTTGACTCACTGAAAGGAGTCACAGAGACACCAACGAAGATCAGCTTTATTTCTCACCCCGCTCCACCACCTTGTCCTCGTTATGACCGCATCTGCTACCATTGGCGAGGATGAATTCACGCGCCCTGCGACCGTCGTGCTTGCTGACGGCTCGTCGTACCTTGGCACCTCCTTTGGCGCCGAACGAAGCGTTGCCGGCGAAGCCGTCTTCCAGACTGGTAACCACATTCCTTCAGCCAACCACTTGCTCATGCCGACTGCCCCCAATCGAGTCATACATCGCTTGTTTCCTCTCTTTTTCCCTTTTTTTTTTTCTCTCTCGCTCGTTCTGTGTGACTGGCTGTCCACGCGTGGATGGGTTTCCGCTCGAAATTCACCGCGCATCCTCACTCACTTGCGCCTGCATGCTGTTTCAAGTTGATTGTGAAAGAATTGGAGGCGGCGTTAAGTCTGGCAGCGAAACGCGTGGGATGAGTTTCTCCTGTCTTTTTTCGCTGTGTGTCTCTCTCTCTCTCTGTCTGTCTGTCTCTCTCTCTGTCTCTCTCTCTCTCGCTCGCTCCCCTTCCTTGAAGGCCCTCTCTCCCTGTCAATGACACACACATGCATGCACACACACGCACACACACTCCTTGCCTTTCTCCTCTCCTTCTTCATCTGTCTCACATGATCATCCCAATCTTCTTTCTCATCTTCTTCCTCTCCTCTCCTTCACTCCAGGCATGGTTGGGTACGCCGAGGCAATCACCGACCCGTCGTACGAGGGACAACTCTTGGTGATCACCTTCCCGCTCGTGGGCAACTACGGTGTACCATCGCACGAGGAGTGCGATGCCAACGGCCTGCCACGGCACTTTGAGTCAAGCCGCATTCACGTTGCCGGCCTCATTGTGAGCGACTATTCGCTCAAACACAGTCACTGGCGTGCTGTCGAGTCCCTCTCCGAGTGGCTTCGTCGCGAGAATGTGCCGGCCGTGTTCAACGTCGACACGCGCGCGCTCACCAAGCGCATTCGCAACGAGGGTGTCATGCTCGGCAAGATTCTCATGGACGGCGATCCAACCGCTGCGACACTCGCCTTCTCGGACCCCAACGAACGCAACCTCGTCGCCGAGGTGAGCTGCAAGGAGCCACGCGTGTACTCGGCGCTCAACCCGGACGGCACCATCTTGACGGGCGAGCCCAAGGCACGTGTGCTCGCCGTCGACACCGGCATGAAGTACAACCAGATCCGTTGTTTTGTGCGCCGCGGCATCGAGCTCAAGGTCGTGCCGTGGAACCACGACTTTGTTGCCGACACGTACACCCACGACGGTCTCTTCCTGAGCAACGGTCCCGGCGATCCCACCATGTGTCAGATCATCATTGACCGTCTCGCCGCACTCCTCAAGTCAGGCCCCACACGTCCCATCTTCGGTATTTGCCTGGGTCACCAGCTTCTCTCGCTCGCCGCCGGTGGCTCCACTGTCAAGCTCAAGTTTGGCAACCGTGGCCACAACATCCCGTGCGTGGACCGTCGCAGCGGACGCTGCTTCATCACCACCCAGAACCACGGCTATGCTGTCGATGCTGCGTCGCTCGACGCTGACACCTGGAGCGAACTCTTCTACAATGCCAACGACCAGACCAACGAGGGCATTATCCACCACTCGCTTCCCATCTTCTCTGTCCAGTTTCACCCCGAATCGGCCCCGGGTCCCCACGACACCGAGTTCCTCTTCGACTACTTTCTCGAGAGCATGCTCGCCTGTCGCGCCGCCGGCTCGCTCCAGGCCCTCCCGGCGCCCCCGCGCGTCCAGGCCGAACGCGTCGTTGCCTCCAAGGTGCTCATCCTTGGCTCGGGCGGCCTCAGCATTGGCCAAGCTGGTGAGTTTGACTACTCTGGCTCGCAGGCAATCAAGTCGCTCAAGGAGGAGGGCATCTCGACCGTCCTCATCAACCCCAACATTGCCACCATCCAGACGTCCGCCGGCCTTGCCGACAAGGTCTACTTCCTGCCCGTCACTCCCGAGTTTGTGCTGCGCGTCATTGACCGCGAACGTCCCGACGGCATCCTCGTCACGTTTGGTGGTCAGACCGCCCTCAACTGTGCCATCCAGATCAAGGAGGAGCTTGAGAAGCGCAATGTACGTGTGCTCGGCACAAAAATCTCAACCATCGAGTCGACCGAAGACCGCGAAGTGTTTGCCGAGAAAATGCGCGAGATCAACGAGCCCGTCGCCGTGTCCGAAGCGGCCGTCACTGTCGACGAGGCCATTGCGGCCGCCAACCGCATCGGCTACCCGGTCATCTGCCGTGCCGCTTTTGCCCTGGGTGGCCTCGGCTCCGGCTTTGCCAACAACGACGACGAGCTTCGCACACTTGCAACGCACGCCTTTGCCAACTCACCCCAGGTGCTCATTGAGCTCAGCATGAAGGGCTGGAAGGAGGTTGAGTACGAGGTGGTCCGCGACTGCGTCAACAACTGCATCACCGTCTGCAACATGGAGAACTTTGACCCGCTCGGTATTCACACCGGTGACTCCATTGTCGTTGCTCCCTCGCAGGTATATTACCCTGACGAATCCCAAATGCCTTTGACTTGACATATGTTTGTTCTTTTCAAGACACTTTCTGATCGTGAGTACCACCTTCTGCGTGACTCGTCCATCAAGTGCATCCGTCACCTTGGTGTCGTTGGTGAGTGCAACATCCAGTTTGCTCTCGACCCCAACAGCGAACGCTACTGCATCATCGAAGTTAATGCGCGTCTGAGCCGTTCGTCGGCCCTCGCCAGCAAGGCTACCGGCTATCCTCTTGCCTTTGTCGCCGCCAAGCTCGCCCTCAACATCACACTTCCCGAGGTATTGTTTTTATTTTTTCTTTTGTCGGTTTGTTTGCTGCATCTCAAACTCATATCAATGCATCCTCACTCTTTGATGGTCTCTTTCATTTCGTGTGCGTGTGTGTAGATCAAGAACGCGGTGACACGTGTGACGTGCGCCTGCTTTGAGCCAAGTCTCGACTACATTGTGTGCAAGTTTCCGCGTTGGGACCTCAAGAAATTCGATCGTGTCAGCACCAAGATTTCGTCGTCGATGAAGAGTGTCGGCGAAGTCATGAGCATCTCGCGGTCCTTCGAGGAGGGCCTTCAGAAGGCAATTCGTGCGCTCGACGACAGTTTTGATGGTTTCATTGGCGACGACAAGCTCGAACTGACGGCGTCCCAGGTCGACGATGAGCTTCGCAATCCCACGGACCAGCGTGTGTTTGTGATTGCTCGTGCCATGGAGCACGACAAGGCGACTGTCGACCAGATCCACGAACTCACCAAGATTGACAAGTGGTTCCTTCACAAGCTGGAGCGTGTCGTCAATTTGCGTCGCACTCTGCGTCAGACCGCCGAGAAGCACTCGGGGGCAGCGCACGACGACTCCACCGGTGTGCTGTCTCACGCCACTTTGTCGCCGGCTCTGTTGCGTCTCGCCAAACAACTGGGTTTCAGTGATCGCCAGGTGGCGCGTGCCGTCTCGTCGACGGAGCTTGCGGTGCGTGCGCGCCGTGTCGACATGGGTCTCATGCCGTGCGTCAAGCAAATTGACACGGTCGCCGCTGAGTTTCCCGCCTTCACCAACTACCTTTACACGACCTTTTCGGGCAGCGAGTCTGATGTCACCTTTGACACGACCACCGCTCCCATTGTTGTGCTGGGCTCGGGCGTCTACCGCATTGGATCGTCGGTCGAGTTTGACTGGTGTGCCGTGCGTGCAATTCGCACTCTGCGCGCCGCCGGTCGTTCTACCATCATGGTCAATTACAATCCGGAGACGGTGAGCACCGACTACGACGAGGCGGACCGTCTTTACTTTGAGAACATCACGCTGGAGACCGTGCTCGACATTACGACGCTTGAGTCAGCCGGCGGTGTCATCATCAGCATGGGTGGTCAGGTGCCCAACAACATTGCGATGCCTTTGTCACGTCAGAACGTGCGCATTCTCGGCACGAGTCCCATCCAGATTGACATGGCGGAGAACCGCTACAAGTTTAGTCGTCTGCTGGACTCGATGGGCGTGCAGCAGCCCCAGTGGAAAGAGCTTACCCAGCTTGAGGAGGCGGCCAGCTTCTGCGAGCGCGTCAGTTATCCGGTCCTTGTGCGTCCCTCTTACGTGCTCAGTGGCGCCGCCATGGCCGTCGTACACTCGTACGACGACCTCAGTATGTACCTTGGCGAGGCAGTGCGTGTCTCACGCGAACATCCCGTCGTCATCAGCAAGTACATTGGCGAAGCCAAGGAGATTGACGTCGACTGCGTTGCCCACGACGGCAAACTTGTCATGCACCTTGTGTCCGAGCACGTTGAGAATGCCGGTGTGCACTCTGGTGACGCGACTCTCCTTCAAGTAAAAAAAAAAAAAACACGAAGTTCACTATCTCATTCCTTTTTTTGTTTTTTTTTATAATTATATTGTACTTTTAGCCCCCTCAAGATTTGGATGACGAGACCAAGGAGAAGCTGCATGTGGCGACGGCACGCATTGTTAAGGCACTGCACGTGACGGGCCCATGCAACATTCAGTTTATTGCGAAGAACAAGGATATTCTGGTGATTGAGTGCAACGTGCGTGCCTCTCGTTCCTTCCCGTTTGTCTCCAAGACGAGTGGCGTCGACATGATCGAGCTGGCGACGCAGGTCATGTGCGGCCTGCCGTACACTCCCTATCCGTTGCGCAACTACCCGCGTCCCGGCTACGTCGGCGTCAAGGTGCCCATGTTCTCCTTCTCGCGTCTGCAAGGTGCCGATCCCGTCATGGGTGTCGAAATGGCCAGCACCGGTGAGGTGGCGTGTTTTGGCAAGGACCGCTACGAGGCGTACCTCAAGGCGCTTTTTGCCACCGGCTTCAAGATGCCCCCGCCCAAGGGCAATATTCTGCTGAGTATTGGTCTCTTCCGCGAGAAGGCCGAGTTCCTTGCCTCCGTCCGCAAGCTCCACGACATGGGATTCCAGATTTTTGCCACGCCTGGTACCTCAGACTACTACTGCGAACACGGAGTAAGAAGGAAGAAAGATAGAATACAAAAATGATTCACCGTGAAAACTCATACATTCGTCGTACTTTTTTTTTTGGTCGTTTACCGTGTTTGTAGATTCCGGTGAAGCCTGTGGACTTTCTGGGACAGGGAAATGAGAACGAGCTGTTGGAGGAGAGCAACTACTCGCTGGTGCAGAAGCTGTCGCAGCACATGATTGACATGTACGTGTGTCTGCCGAGCCAGAACAGCCACCGTCGTCCCGGTTCGTACATGAGCCGTGGCTATGTGACGCGTCGTCTCGCTGTCGACCGACAGATTCCGCTCATTACGAACATCAAGTGTGCCAAGCTGCTTATTGAGGGCATGAGCCGCTTTTCGACGAGTGCATCGCTGCCTATTTCGCAGCTGGACTGCCAGGGCTCGGCGCCCATGGAGCACATGGTGGCGCCTGTGAACCTGTGTCCGCTGACCAAGGAGAGCGATGCCATTGCTGCCGCCAAGGGTGGCTTTGGCCTGGTCTCCTTTGTTGATACGGTCGGCTCGGAAGAGTCGCTGGCGGCCATGCGAACACAGCTCGCGAGCGGTCCCTGTGACTATGCGCTGTTTGTGTCGTGGAGCAGCAAGAATACGCGAATTCTGAGTGTCTCGCGCACTGCCGGTGTCCTTGTGGACTTGTACTTGCCGGAGACGACGGCCCGCCTCGAGCTCGAGGGACCCTCGTCGCTTGCGAATGCCATGCGTGCGTGTTTTGATGCGGAACGACCTGTGTTTGTGCGCGCTACAGGCAGTCGCCTTGCAGCGGCGCTTATGTGTGCGCAAATGGCTGCGGCACAGAGCGATGCGTCGTGTCGTGTCCATGTGTCGCAGGTGCGCACACACGCTGATCTTGAACTGGTGCAGCAGGTGCGCTTCTGCGTGAGCGAGCTGCCACTGAGCATTACCTGCGACGTTGATCCCATTTTGCTGATGCTGGAGAGCGACGAGGCTGTGCAGGCGTACGCCAAGGCGAGTGTTGGTCCGGCGCCGACACTGCAAGATGTGCAGGCGATGTGGACTATGCTGAGTGCCATTGACTGTTTCGCGACGGGCGCGCGTCAGGCCGAGCTGGCGCTCACGGTGGTCATGGGTGCTGTGGCGGCCGAGCGACTCACGGTGGACCAGGTGGTGGAGCGCATGCACCGCAACCCTCTTCGCGTGTTGGGTGTGAGCGCCGTGCGGGGCTCACAGGTGGAGATGGCGCGCACGAGCGGCATTGCGCTGGAGGGGGCGGTGCGCACCGGCGCGAAGGTGGAGCGTTTGAGCGTACGTGGTGAGACTATGGTGTCGAACGGTGTGGTGATTGCAGGTCAACTGGCGGCACTCGACTGTCACTCGCTCGCCTACCGCAACAGCGGCACCGAGGACGAGCTCACTAACGAGTCGGCGACGAGTGTTCCGCGCAAGTCACCGAGCCACGTTCGCATTCGTCTTGGCTCGTCCACATCGAGTGCTCTTGATGGGAGTATCTCGATGCTTTCGTCGTCGTCCACGGCTGCCGCAGCAGCCGGTGCCCTTGGCTCTTCTGCTACTGCATTGTCGTCGTCGGGCGCCGCCGCGGTGGCCATGGCGTCAGCGAGCGACTTGACAGAGGCGAGTGCGTCGCTGCCTCAGCGTCACATGCTTACGGTGAAGGGCATCACGCGTGGGAATTTGCATGCGCTTTTCCGCTCTGCTTCTGAAATGCGCACCATGTTTGAGCGTCAGGGAACTGTTGACTTTCTCAAGAACCGCATTTTGGCGACGTTGTTTTACGAGCCATCGACGCGCACGCAGTGCTCGTTTGTTGCGGCCATGCAGCGTCTTGGGGGCCAGTGCATTGACGTGTCGCCATCGACGTCGAGCATCCAGAAGGGCGAGTCTCTGGCGGACACAGTGCGCTGTGTCGAGTGCTACGCTGACGCAATTGTGGTGCGTCACCCGACGCCCGGTAGTGTGCAAGAGGCGGCCAAGCACGCGAGTGTGCCTGTGATTAACGGTGGTGATGGCATTGGTGAGCACCCTACGCAGGCGCTTTTGGATCTGTTCACGATTCGTGAGGAGCTCGGCACAGTCAACGGTCTCACAGTGACCTTTGTGGGTGACCTGCTCAACGGACGAACGTGCCACTCACTTGTGCAGCTGCTCCTGCTCTACCATGTCAAGCTCAACTTTGTGTCGCACGCATCGCTCTGCATGCCCGACGATGTGCAGGCGGCTGTTGATGCCAGCGGCGTGACGAGCACGCGCACCGAGCGCCTTACTGACGTCCTTGCCCAGACTGACGTGCTCTATGTCACCCGTGTGCAAAAGGAGCGATTTGCATCGTAAGAGAGAAGAAAGGAAAGAAAGAGAGTATGATCTACTGACCTGTCTATTTGTTTGTTTGGT